>PVIR01000988.1:113581-141018 GCA_004026965.1 Petromus typicus
CCCCCCCCAAAAAAAAAAAAAAAAAAAAAAAAATACAGTGACTGCTGCTGCTGAGCATCATCCACTGGAAAGGCAGCTCTGAAGTCCGATGCTGCATCCTGGTCCAACCTGTTCACTGTGTGACTTCTGGTTCTGCACCAGCATGACTTGTAAGGGAAACATTTTTGACCCATTCAGAACATCAAGGCAGCCACAACAGAGGGCGAGGATGGTAGAATGAGGGTACCCAAGTGAGGGTAGGATTTGAAGAGGATTCCCCACAGCATGTCTCAAACTACACGCTGTATTTTTCCATTGTGCCTGATGTAACTTTCTACGTTCTTGTTTCCTTAACTCTGCATACATAGCATGCGAATTAAAGGGAAAGCAAGAGGAGGAGGAGGATAGGGCAAGGGAGATGGAGAAGAAGAAAGGGAAGAGAAGATAGAAAAAAGGGGAGGACAAGAGGGAGAAAAAGGAAGAGGTATCACACACAGCCACACGCCCATTTCTGCAGAGTCCTGTGCCTGCTGTGACAGAAAGGGAGACTGAGGCTGCTGGGAAAAGAGGGACTCACTTCTGGTCAGAGTGGGCAGGTGGCTGGGCAAAGAGAGCCGCAGCCACCTCTTAACAAAAGCCCTGTGTGGGAACCAGCTCTGTTATCGCCGTACAGTGCCATTGCTCATCCTGGTTTGCATTTTGAGAAATGAAGTGCTGGACCCTAGAAGTGCATGAGCAGCTGCTTCTCATTGGTCAAGCCCCCTGGCTGAGCACGGTCCAGTTCTGAGAAACGCATTCTGCTCTTCCCCTACTGGAGTGAATGTTGGAAGACGGCACCTGGTCCCCACAGAAAATGCAGTGTCTGCAGCACGTCGCACCTTCCCAGACCTTCACACACAGGTCACTGCTGCCTGTGCGCACCCAGCGGCCAGGCTCAGTCCCCAGCCCCTCCCCAAACCCATTGCCCCTCTGCTGCTACACAGCAAGCGTGTCTTGTTCTTAGTGGGTGATGAAGGAGAGACTGACTGTATCACAAAGACTAGTGTTTGGAGAACAGTATTTCAAGATCCTTCACTTCCTTTGCAGACCCCTCGGCATAGCTGTTGTCTGGATGTCCTGTGTAGCTTATGTCAGGGGTTTTAAAATTTCTTCCTCAGAAAAGGCTCTTGGCTCTTTAGCGAAAGTATAGGTTAAGAATTCTTTAAAAGGTAAATTCTAGACATATGTAGGGAAAGGGTACACCTACAAGACATAATGTTAAGTGACTTAAAATCAGACACACAGGCTTAATGACTGTATAGCTTCTTATTTGACTTTTCCACAGAAGAAATAAAAAGCAAAATAAAAGACTGATCAGAGAAAACAGGGAGATAGGTCTTGTGCAAATGGCAAAGGGAATCAGAGACAGGGAGAGAAGGAAGGAGGTGTGAAAAGATTATAGCTGTGCCAGCTTCATGTGCCATCCCTCCACGATGCATGCTTCAAACATGGACAAAATTTGTAATCACAATAATACGAATGGGGGAAAGTAAGAAAAGGAATCTAGGGACAGGGATGGGCAGGAAGGGCTGGGAATAAACAGAACCCAGCTATGTGCGTGCACGTACACACTCCCTAAGATGGACGTAAACTTCACGTACTGTGAACAAGTACTAATAAGCTAAAAAAGATACAATAGGTACATGTACCAATTCTGCACAAAACGTATTTATAATGTATTATAAACACAGACTAATAAAACACATTGTAAGGAAAAAAAAAAGAACTCTTTACCTGACCCCATTGGGGAACCAAGCCTCTCACTGTGTAGCAAGTTTCTTAGAGCTGCGCACTGACCTCGGGCTGGGGTGGGGGCTGGCATTGCAGACGGGCTCAGCCCTTATCCCACAGGCCCTGCAGAAGCCCCACCCGACCAGCCCCGCGTCTCACTTCCCAGGGCCCTGAAGCTGCTCAGAGGGGGTCTGGAATCAAGTCTTCCCTGCAAAGGAAATGGGAAACGGATGCAAGACAGAGCTGCAGGAAAAGAAGACACCTGTGTTCCCAAGGACAACTTGTCACACTGTCATTTACTGAGGTCACAGTCTCGAAGTCACCATAGGACAAGACTTTAAGATATCTCACACGGTGGTGCTCTCCTGTAATTCTAGCACTCTGGGAGGCTGACGCAGCAGGATCACAAGTTTGAGTCTAGCCTGGGAAAAGAGCAACTCAGTAAGAGCCTGTCTCAAAATGAAAAATAAAAGTAAGAAAAAGGACTGGGCTTGTAGCTCAAGGCAAGGCCCTAGGCTCAATCCCCAGGACTGAAAAAGGAAAGGAAAAGAGAAGGGAAGGGAAAACAAACCGAAAAAAAGAGAACAAACACAACCACTGGGTGTGCAGGTCCATTCCCACTTGCTCCTGGCTTCGGTGCCCTTGTGTGCTGACGGTTCACACCACGGAGCCCCACAGCCATGACTGCACACGGGACATTGGGGAAAGTGGTGAAATAAATGTAATGATTCAGGTCGCTTTTGGGAAAGCAATCAGATATATAATACAGCAGATTATATTGCTTAGGCAATGATGTTGCATGAAGCTTTTGTTTCAGTTGTATGTGTGTGTGTGTGTGTGTGTGTGTGGCATCGTGTCGTCACTCAGTGTGACTGGGTCATAGCCCAGAACGCTGCAGCCTGCACCCCCAGCCTGTTTGAGGTCCAGGGCAGGCTGTGCGGGTTGATATGTACTCGGACCTCGCTCAGCACTGGTCACTTCCCCTCCAGGACAGTGACAACTGGCTCTCGGTTCCTCTAGAACATGTTGGCTCATGGCCCAAGTTAAACAGAGCCTCAAGAAATGGAGCACACAGCCCAGGGTCACCAAGGAGAGGGAGCAAGAGGCTGCTGTGTCACCTCACTCCCCCGAGTCTTCTAACCAGGCCCTTCCTCGTCCCAGCAGTTCCAAGCAGGGCATCCTAACCCCAGCTCTGGGAAGTGAAATTCTCCCTGAGGCTGACCGAGCCACTTTTATCCATGTAGTGTCACGCTCCTGGCTTAGCTGCTGGAAGCATTCCAGAGCACTGAATATTGGTTAAATTTGCTGGACTTTGCTTCACATGTATCTAAAACTTTAAATGCAAATCCAGTGTCATTTACTCAAAGTTTTAATGGATACATAGAAAGGCGTATGATCTAACACGACAGTAAATGTTTAATTTTTCAAAAAAAACTTTATTATAATAAATGATACATTTCCATAATCCCCCTAACATGCTCATCCCATCATTTTTGCTACTTTCTGTAGCAGCTCTAGAGCCCTCTTCCCTGAGTGTCCGGTTGTGCTGCTATGGCTGACTTGGCATACTTAATCAACTCAGAATATTTCCTTTTCATGCTCATTTTGATTTTGGGTATAGCCAGGATTTGCACGTTGCTAGATCTGGTGAATAAGATGGATGAGGAAGTAGTGTCATGTTTTTATGAGCTGCCTTTCTGTTGGCTGGCACTTGGAAGCAGCATTCACCATATTTTTTATCATATCTTCAAATTTTGACACCTCATAAAGACTGACAAAAAATTACTTCTAGAACTGCTTCAGACCATGGTGAGAACAGTGTGTGTTCAAATCAAGAGAGAGTATATTGAAGGGGGTTCATAGCACTGTGCCCTTTGATACTTCTTAAAATTTAAACACTCATGCTATTTTGACCTCCCCCCCCCCACCGTAGTCATGGCATCCCTGTAGTGTTTTCCTACAGGTACACATCGTGCAGTGGTAACGTGAAACATGCTGGGAATATTTTGAAAGATAATTTGAAGAGAACTACACAAATCAAATTATTTAACGAGGGCTTCAAAGAAATGTATAAGTAAGTGATGATTTAAATAAGCTGTGGCATGTTATGTGGTTTTCTGAAAAGATGTGAATGTGCAGATGGTGAGAGATCTCCAGATGTGTTATTAACCAAGAAGGCGGGGCATAGAGCATTGTGAATAATGCCATCTCTGCGTAATCTCTTTTTTTAGAGAACCGTATTTCTCTGAATAGATAGATGAGACTGTTTTTGATGGTCATGTTGGGGAAAGGAAACAGTGTCTTATCAGATAAAAATACATTACAAATACATGTACAAAAACTTAAAAAACTATGCAGATAACTTGAATAGACTAGGTGGTGGATGACATTATGAAATACTTGTTAATGTTTTCAGTGCTAAAAATGACATTGTGCTTATGTGGAATGATTCCTCTCCCGGAGGTGCTAAGACATACGGAGGAAACGTCGTGAGTTCTGCAGACACACAGATACAGATGATCAGAGGACTGCGTGTTCACATTGTACACTTCACTACAGTAAAGGACACTGCATCGTCCAGCTTCTTCAGGACACTCCCCCTTACCTCAAACACACTTATCTCTTCGTTCTTACCACTTTCCGAAGCAGTTCTGGATCCCCTTTCTTGTCTAACAAGGCATGATCAAAAACAGTGAACGCTGCTGCTGAGTGCCATTCGGTGGAAAGGCAGCTGATAAAAACAGGATGCTGTGTCTTCATTTTATTCACCGAATCTGGGACCAGGTAACTTCTGGCTCTTCTCCAAATTTGAAATAATCTTGAAGGGGAACCATGGTGAACCAACTCAGGACATCAAGTCTGCCAGGGCACTGCAATTAGAGATACTCACTTCTGGAGGAAGACTCAGAGCTGCGCAGGAAGTGGCAAGGATAGTGGGATGTGGGAACGAGGGTGTGCTCAAGGGGAACTCATGGCACTGTGTCTTTATTGTCAGAATTTTAGGCCTGGGGACTTACTTCAGTGAGTCCGACATCTGTCTGGCATGTGCAAGATCCCGTTTGATTCTCATTAACCACATATTATGATGTGGTGGCTCACACCTGTAATCCCAACAGGGAGGCAGAGGCAGGTGGGTCAGTGTGAGTTCAAGCTTGCCTGGGCTACACATAGTGAATTTGGGTCAGCCTGAACTACAAAGTGAGACCTTGTCTCAAGAAACTTAAAACAATGGTAAACATCTAACCATTCCCTGTACTTGCTAGTTATAACTGATGTGCATCTGCACACAGTCACGTGCACAGAAACACAGTCATGTGTGACCTGCAGGGTGCCAATGGCTGACGGCAAACACACTGGGACTTATGATTGTCTCTCAATCAGTTTCAGAGGAAAATGCTCAGGAAAAAAGAACATGGCAAAGGCATTGCCAGCGCATACCTGAGACTGCCCTTCTCTGATCCTCCTGTTTTCATGGGGATGGAGAGTCTAGAAACAGACATGTTCTGGTGTCAGGACTCAGTGTCCCCCTCTGGAATCAGGAGTGTTCACAGCTCTCATCGGGGACGTGTCTGCAGGAGGAAGAGCTCAGAAGGGCTCTGAGACTCAGCACAGCGCTGTGTCGCTGCAGTACCTGCCGGGTTCAAGCATCCTGTGGCCACATTGCCAACATTGTCCTAGCGTCTTTACTGAAGGGTAGTGTACGTGAAACCCTTCAGAGCAGTATGGAAAGCCACAAGCTGTGAAGGGTCCTCTCCCCACCAAGGTCAGACGGAGCTGCACAGCAAGTCTGCTTCTGAGCTCACTGCAAACCAGGTGGGCCTCATCTTCCAGGGACAGCTGCTCTGTGCCCATCACGGTCGCCCTGCCCGGCAGTTTGTGAGTTCTGTACAGTCTCCCCGGCCAGAGCACTGGGGATTGAATACAGTGCCTTCACACTGAGCTGTGTCCTCAGACTTTTAGATTTTTATTTTGAAACAGTCTCACAAAATTATTAAATTGCCTGGGCTGGGCTTAACTTTTCAGTCTTCCCACCTCGGCCTCCCGAGTGCAGGGATGCCCGGCGTGCACATCACACGTGGCCGAGCCAGTCACGTCAGTTTCCCACACTATTTTGGGCAGTTGTCTGCTGCCAAAACCGTGTCTGTCCCTGGAGCCTGGAGAGCTCACTCAGGTATTTCACGCAGCTTAGCAGAGTGCCAAAGCTTCCCTCTCTGGAGACGGGAGCAGTACATCTGCCATGTCTGGGAGATGTTCTCACAAACCCACATTTCTCTGCCACACACACCGTGAACTCCTGACCCAACTGCTCCTGGAGACGGTGCACTCTCGTCTTTCTCTGACATACGGCCAGCAGCGGAAAGGAATAAACTAGTGAAGGCTAAAAGCGTGATCAGCAGCATCCTTGCTTTTCTCTGAATTATTTAAGGAGTGGGCAGGACAGCTTGTCTCTGGCTGGCCCTGGGTCAAGGACAGAGTCAGTGCGGGCATGATTTGTGCGAGAGGAGCCTGCTGGCTTCTGCCAGGCCCGAGCACTCGGGCCGCACAGCTCAGAGGTCGCTTTGGCGAACGTCCCAGATGCTCCGACTTTGCTTTTTGCCCTGCTGTGTTTGAGGTCTGTGCTAACTACTGTGAGCAGACATAAACCTCTCTGCAATTCTTTCCTCAGAACTAGCTACACGGAAATTACCAATTATAGCCAAGGAACAGCCTTTGAAATACACATACACGTTGTAATGTAGGCTGGAAACCAATTGGAAACTTCTCGATTTGCCCTTTACGGCCAGAGGCAGGCACTTAAGGTAAACTCCTAAGACATTCAGGAGGACAGAGCAGTTATACTAAATTTAGTATCCTATCCAGCCACTGGTTGCAAAGTGTGTATTGAAAGATTTAAAAGGAAAGAAATTCATCCACAGGAGCAGAAGATATAGACAGATGAAAAGAAGGCTCTTAATACATACATTTTTGAAAGATATTCAAGGAACATAACACAGTGTGGCGATCGGCCTTACTACTTCCATTCAAATAAGCATTTGAAGTGCTTAATTGCTATTCATGAGAGTCACTGGGCTGAATTTGCTAACAGGAGTGATGCTGTCTTTCTCATCATAACTCCAAGACCTATCTGTCACCAGCACACAACGGCCGAATGGGTGTGTATCATGTGAGTGATCGAGTGGGCTGCATCTGCAACACAGAGCTCCTAGGTTGCACCTGGAGACCCAAGAGTCTCTCTGGACAGGCTCATTTCTGTGTCTTGAGTGGCCAGAAAGAGGCTCAGCTCAGGCTGGCTGGCCCAAGGTGCTCTCTGCCCTGTGCCCTCGCTCTCTTCAAACTGCACAGGTTCTCTGTCAGGAAGTCAGAAACGATGCTTTGGGTTTGTGGTGTTCCATAAGCTGCACTTCCGCACAGCTGTATGGATGTGAGCCTCATGGGGTCCCAGGGAGGGCCAGGGTGTGCACAGGAGAGGTGTCCAGGCTGCACTGCACATCAGCTGTGTCGTCTGCCTGGGCCACGCCAGGAACTGGGCTTCTGGACTGTGTTCAAGATGTGGTGTCCCAGAGCACAATAGTCCTTATTGCAGGGATCTAACTGTACCCTACTTCATATGTAAAACCAAGGAGTTGGAAGGCTTGGATTTGGAGATTCAAATTACTCGACTGATAAAGACTGAAGAGACCAAATGCTAGACCTACGTGTTGCAGTCAGAGATTGTAAGAACTAGATTTAATATAAAACACATAATTTAGGGGATTATTTTATAATATTCACCAAAAATGTCAAATGCAGAGAAGTGCAGGAGATCTCACTGCGCTAGAGACCAAAGAATCCATCTGAGACCAGATCCCACAGCAGTGTCCCACAGTCCAGCTGTCTGTCTCGAGCCCATGGCAGTGTTCTCCACAAGTCCAGCCAGAGGCCCAGAGCCCATGGCAGTGTCTCCTGCTAGTCCACATCCAGAAGGCCCTTACTGGGAAGGCCCAAAGGATAGTGGTAGAAGCTACAAAGTCTGGGCTGGCGGGCTGAAAGGTCTGTGCCAGGAAGTAATGCTCCTGGAAGACCAGAGCTTCCAAGAACAGCAGCCGTCCCCAGGAAGAGCAGAGACAGAGCTCTTCTTATGGTGAGAACAGCTGAGTTTGCACCAGGAAAACCAGTCATGGAAGGTTTCTCCAGGAAGATCAACAGCACAGGATCTTGCCTCTACTTCTCTCCTTATGCCACTGCCAATAGTCCCGAGTGGGTCGTCCATGCCCAGAACCACCCTCTGTCCAGCTGGGTGTGCCAATGTGACCACTAGTTAATCACCACACTACAGAGCCCCTGGGAGATGGACCAGCTGAGGGGATGTCCCCCCGCGCTGCTTCTCTCCCTATATGCTGGACCTCAGAGCTGGACATTCCTTTCTCCTTTCTTTTGTGTTCTTCCTTTAATGAAGTATGAACAGCAACACAGCCTAAAACATAAACCTTAAAAGTAATTGTGTAGAGTTTAAAGGTTCTAGTTTATCTTGTGCGATTCCATTGATGACATATATCTCCCTTACTGCCCTTGGACTTCTATTAAGATAAAGCGTTCTTACGGCAACACACGGAGACTTCTAATCTCTTTATTAAGCATGAATGGCACTTCCTTGGAAAGTAATAGCTCTATTATCAACTCAGAAACATTTTTCAGTTGCACAGTTTTCCGTGGCAGATTCTAGAATCAGAGGTATGAATAATACAGGAGGGATAAAGATGTGTTCCAGATACCAGCATGAAAAGAACTAAACACCAAGTTATGAGGAAGACGGAATGGACTTGGGCCAAGTGGGCAGGTGGAAGAGAACCCCGCAGCCACCTGCTGTGCTGCCACCAGACATGCCTTGGAATCTCTACGGTGTCTCTCTTTTTTAAAAAATTTAATTTCTATCAGTCCGTGTTTGTAGTATATAATGAAGACACTCCTGATGGGGACTTGGCACACGTGCTGCGCACATCGTAATCATTTTTCCACCCGGCCTTCCCCTCACCCCCAGCTCCTTTCATCTCTTCATTCCCTTCTCATTTGCATAAGCTTTCTTTTTTAACTCTTAAAAATCCCTTTCCACCACCCCTGTTCCTCTTCCCAATTGAAAAAGATCTCTCTACTTCCTCTTGTCTTTCACTTGGCTCTTTATTTATACTTAGAGAGTCTCGTGTGAGAAACCATGTCAATATTTGAGCTTGTGTCTGATTTATTTCACTTACTATTATGGACCCAAAATGCATCCACTTTCCCACAACATGACTCAAGTTTATCCTTTGTGGCAGAGTAACATTCCACCACGTGTGAGCCCATTTTCTGTATTCATTCATCTGTGGGTGGACATCCATTTCCAAGATTCAGCCACTGTGAACTGTGCACCTGAACTGAAACTTTAAAGAGCCCTGGTCCCACCCTGGCTTCTCAGCATTTCCCAGGCAGGCTGCCTGGCCTCCCTCGGCCTGCTGGGCTGGCACCTGCTTGGTCCCTGACCTCAGGAGCCTCCAGTCTCCCTTCCAACCCCTCTGGGTGGGGATAAGTCTCACACTCACATCCCAGGCTGAAGGGCCTGGCCCCGGCTTGAGGATAAAACAGACACCAAGGGCACAGGAGACCCCCGGTATCCCCTACCTGCAGCCTCCCCAGCACGAGACACGAAACCTGTGCTGAACCTCATTTTCAGCATGTCTAGCAATACGCATGTGTTTGTGCTAATAACTGCTAGGAAAGACAGCTGGCTTTTCCCTCCTTTTGGGGTTACTCTGAGAGGAAAATGAAGCCACTGATAGCAAACTGCTTTGGATAAGTGGAAATGAAGTCAATCCAGAATTAAGTGCAAGATGAGAACCCATTTCCCTCTTTTCTCTAGGGGGGTCCTCTCAGTGCGTCGCGCAGGTGATACCCCAAATCGGCCCTGCTCAGGACAGCGAAGACCTGAGAGATTCCTCAGACTCACATGTCCGGGCGAGCAGGGCCTAGGGACTGCGCATGTCCGCAGCTCCGATCTCGGCCTCGCTGTAATTTTGGAGCAGCAGAATGCTGGGTGGAAATCAAACCAAGAAATGAAAAAGAATGAAAGATGAAAAGAAAAATAAAGGAAAATACTGTGAAGGCACTTTTTCCATAGGAAAAAAATATTTTATTTTTTAAAGAACAAATTCAGTTTTAAACAGACAAGGACTGTGGCTTCACGGAGCTTGTGTTCCGGGACTAAGTGTGATGTGGAACTAAAGCAGATCGAAAACCTAGGACAGGCTATTAAAATAAAACAAAGGGAGAAAAAATATTTATAACTCAAGCATAATACTGTGTTACTTACAAATTGAACAACGAAATTTTAAATAAATATCCATGGTACATAATTACGGCACAAATATGCAGCAATTTGGCAACCTTTTATACCATTTTTTCCTCTTACAGTGCAAAGGGGAAGTGACACTGCCGTTAGACAAGCTGTAGCTAAATACATTGCAAAATTCAGATTTTATACAAAACATCTTGCTTAGACTTTATAAAAAACCAACATTGCTCTATGTACACAATCTGGATAAGAAAAGCCATTTCTGTCTTGTTTTCATGTGTATTTTTTTTTTATTAAAAACGTGAATAAGGCTACTGTAACACCCCAAACCCAAGGACAGTCAATTCGGAACCTATTTACACCTTCTTCACTTAAACATGATGGTGTGACCCCGAAGTCGGTGACCAGGGATGAGAATACAAGCAAGGCATTTACAGTAACTTTCCAAAGCGGAACCAACTCCAAGTAAGGGGACAGTTGGTAGATTGTCATTTTTTGCACCAGACACAAAACAGACGCACAGAAAACTTTCTCTTTTTTCAGTTGGTTGCGGGTACCTCTTCATCGGTTCATCTGATTTTTCTTTTTCACAGTTTAGCACATAACCCAAAGGTGGCCAACCGAGGATACACACACTTGATTTCATGAAAATCAGACGTTTGCCCACGTTCCCCTCCTCACCCCTCTCCCCAATCCTATGAGGAACTTCTGATGGCTTACAAGAAAATCTTGTATGAAAGCACAGAAAGGAGAGGTTGGGGTGACGGAAAGCATTACATATAATCTGTGGCTGGTCACCATGGCAACCCTCCACAGAAATATGATATAGATATATATAATATATATTGGAGATATATATTATACATATATGTACACATGTACACCACACACCCACTCATACACAACACACACGCACTTTGGACCAACATTTTCAGGTTTAGGAAATGAGGAATAATCATTTCTGTGACAATCGCTTCTCTGGAGGTCCTCACTGGAGGTCTGAGAACCTTCAAACGCTGTCGCTATGTTTCTTTTTCTACTCCCAATTCAGAAAGCAAAGCGTTACCATAGTAACAGGACTCTGTTAAAGATGTCTCTTTTGCATAGCACATAAAAAGTGGATTTCCTGTTTACTCTTCTCGGTTCTGGAAGGGTGGGCAGGGGGCAGGGGAAGGAGGAGGAGGAGGGGGAGGGGGCCACAGCGACCTTTACCTGGAACCCCCTCTGGGTGACCTGCTGGGTTTTAGAGAACATTTCAGCCCATAAGGCAAGGAAAAGCCCAACACAGACGACAGGTGCGGGGACATCTCATCCTCGTCCAACGCGATCCAGTCACACTGGCTTCCTGGTGCTGGGCTTGTATTTCCTAGTCTACGGTTCCGTGAGACGCCTTCGGAGGACTGTCATTTTCCTATTAGCTCATTATTCTGACTTTTGGAGTGGTATTTTTTCCCCAGGAGCTGTCCAATTTTAAAACAATTTTTAAAGCACTGAGCCTCAGGATTACTTAATTGCCACAAATAAATTTCACATCTTCTAGTGTGTACTGTGTGCAATCTTAAAATATATATTAGTAAAAATCTTTCATCTTATATCTCCTGTGTTCTATATACCTATTATAAATACGTCCTATCTTCCTCCTCCCCTCGACATCATCATTGACTTCCGTCTTAAGGACTCTGAGAAGTTTGCCGTGTGCTTCGCTTAGACCTCGCCCTCCCCGCAGCCTCGCTCCCCGGCCTGGCCTGGCCTGGCCTGGCGGACCAACTGACTGACAGACCCTGCGACCCACGGCAGAGGTGCAAAGCTGTGGCAGAGCTGGGCCTGGGGCAGACCTGCCTGCGTGTGTCTGAGGACTCTTCCCTGACGCGGTCAGTGCTGATGGAACCACAGCCTGCTGGACCTTTGGCTTCTCAACGTCTGGGTGGGATTGGCTCCTGCTGTCTGTCCTAAATGCTCTCCCTGTGTTCACAAAACGCGGTGAGTATAGCAGCTGAGTCGGCCTCCAGGCGGCCTGAGCAGACCGACTCCCTAAGCTCCGGAGCGGTGCGTCTTATTGCCAGTACCTGCCAGTCCCGCCTGCCCGCCTCTTCCTGCATCCGCCCGGCGGCCCTGCCCGCCGTCCCTGCACCTCTGCGAGCCCAGGCCTCTGGCCGGCTGCGCTCCCCTCCCTCCCTGTGCCCGGGCAGAGGCAGCCAGCCCTCCCCACCCGCTCCTCCACCTCCTCGCCTCCCTGGGCCCCTCGGCTTTCTTTCTGAAAGGGAAGGACCCCGCCATCCATCTGGAGTGGCCGTGCTGTGTCCCATCGTGACGTGGGTACGGGGCGCGGGAGCGAGGCCGAGAGGACCGAGCGCCAGGCGCGATCTCGGAGTCCAGCGCCGGTGGAGACACCGGAGGGAAGCAGGGTGGCCACGC
Organism: Petromus typicus; assembly: GCA_004026965.1. Lineage (NCBI taxonomy): Eukaryota > Metazoa > Chordata > Mammalia > Rodentia > Petromuridae > Petromus > Petromus typicus. Next base: position 126,051 of record PVIR01000988.1, read on the forward strand.
GCAGCCCACTGTCCTGCGTGTCCCCTGGGCCCGGCAGAGGCCCGTGAGCGCAACCGTCCAAGTGGCACCTGGGGCCACAGTCTTCCAGCTCCAGGGGAAGATGTGGGTCGCCACGGCCGAAATGCTACCGACTAGAAAGCTGTCCGCTCCGGCCCTCCGGCAGGGAGGCTGTGCCCGTGTGGCCGGTGCAGTCAGACCGGGAGGCCCGGCCGGGCGGGTCTGGGAGGCGAAGGCTCCGGCCTCAGACCTTGTAGTAGATGTTGGCGGGGCTCTGCGGGGGCATCTCCTGGACTATGTACACCGGGTGCCCATAGTCCCCGCTCACCTTCTCGTAGTGCGGGCAGAAGACGCTGTCCGCAGTCCGCAGCGGGATGATTATGTCACTGGGCTCCGAGCCATTGTTGTTGCCCGCACCACCCCGCTTGGGTGTGGCCAGCGTGCTCAGGGACAGCGTGGGAGCGTGCTGCGGCGAGTGCTTGCGGTGCCGCCGCCGGTACTTGAGCAGCAAAACCACGAGTGTGATGATGATGACGATGAAGATGATGCATCCTGACGCGATCCCTGCGAATAAGGCCACTTCGGAGCCGAGGAGGTTGTTCCCCGAATGTCCGGCGCTGCTGCCGTCTGTGCTGGAACCTGAGGATACCGGGACAGGCACAGACAGGGTCACCGCTGGCCCCAGCACCAGCCACAGCAGGTGCTTAACCAGGCCCAGAGGAAGAGGATGGGCCACAGCCGGGCTGCAGTGCTGACTGCACAGAGCATGTGACCCGAGCTGCTGGGAGGACGCAGTGGCCTATGTCCCCGACTGGCCCGGGCCACACTCCCCGAACCCTGGGGCCTGAGCGCTGGGGTGTTCGAGATGGCCTCGTCAGTCAGAGTCATCTGCCTCTTCCTTTTTATCTTTTGCCTAGAAAGACCTGATGACCACAGACTTAATGGTACTCACAGTAAATAAATAAAAATAGTTCACTGGGCAGTGGGAGCCATTGTGACCAGTTGAAAGGGACAGATCTGCAGGGTGCTCGGGGCTGAAGTGGGCTGGTAGGCTGCAGATGCCTTGGGCTGGACCTGGACCATCTGAGGAGGATGGCTTTGCAGGGCCCCGCCCTCCAGCACAGAGACAGCAGGAGGGAGAGACGGCCCAGAGCCCGCTGGGCTCATCTATATTATTTGATTTACACTTAAGAGTATATTTGGAAGGCAGCAGACACTTGCACTGCACAGAATGCCAACCCAAATGCTCAGCACAAAGGATGGCCTGGCATCATTGCATCATCCATTTATCAGTTTGTCATGAGGAACTTGACATATCTTGTCACTGGAAGTTAGAAATAACAACTTCCCTCCTCGACTCCTGGAAATCGACAGAGCACCGATGCCGATGCGAACTCTGCACAGCCACCCACGGGGCACACAGACCCGACACAGCACGGCTGCCGTCCGCTCACAGCCACGAGACGAAAAATTCATTAGCACAGTAACAAATACACAGCTCTTTGTTCCAAGAGTGTTGAAGAAATAAAGTTCAATGACAGCCAATTTTCTCTGCTATTTTAAACACTGGTCAGGGAGCCGTTTCATATTATACACAGAAAATGTGGGAAGAAAAAACAAGAGCGCTAGCCACTAGAAGAGAAGAGCCTTGTGGAGTATTTTAAACTGTTACCATCTAAAATTCAGAGGAGGATCAGTTTGGCTCTGGGTGGATTACATATAATTAGATGAGGGATTAGGACATTAATTATATATACATTAACATAGGCTTTAAGCCGGTGTTGACAGTGAGCTTGATAACACATCAGCCAATGAAAACTGTGGTCTGGCAGAGCAGGACTAATAACTGGCTCTTACATAGGATGAGTGCTACTCTTCTAGGGAGGCTTCCATGGGAATGAATGAGTTTGTCTCAAGGAGTGTAATTAATAATGACTCACTAGAAGCCAAGATGACTGACATCTGGAATGACTAGTTAATCCAACCAGGGCAGAAGCCCTCGGACCCTGTGCTACCTCTCCCTGGATGCTAAGAATTCAGCCCACAGCAGCCACACTGCCGTACCTGAATTTGATTTCACAAAGGGACTTGTGGTTGAACTTCTTCCATTTGTACCAGCTTCTAGTCCCGGACGTCTTGTTGGACCACTATTCCTGGCCGATCCGGCAGAACTCGCATCTACATGAGGGACAAATGATTAATTACAGCACAGAGAGTCAATGGCCTCCAGCTTCACACACGTGACAAGAAGCATGAATAGCAGTGAACGTAAGATTCTTTATGCAAAACACTGTGAAATACAAGAATATAATTTTCCTTTTAAGACAAAACGGTTACTAGTTACTTCAGAGGTTTAGATTGTGGGGCCATCTGTGGAAACTATAGGGAAGCTTGCATTTGGCAGGCAAAGTGTTGCATGTGACATTTCAATTTAACTGAGCAAGTTGATTGACTACTCTACCGATTTCTAATTAAAAGAATAAATCTTTCTTTCTGCACAATAGGTTTTCTCTACGTGAAAAAGGCACAACGACCACAGCTCATCAGCAGTCAGGTGTTAGAAACGAGCAGAACTGCAGAGACACGCTCCCCAGAGTCTGGGTGGTGGATCTGGAATCAGAGAGGTGTTTTGCTCTTTAAAAGGAAATCGATATTTGATGGCAATAGACACTCTGCCTAGCTGACCTGAACTTTGGAGAGATCTCCATCGAGAGAAGCTTATGACATCCAAGGGAGGAACTCTGCCAGGGGCGTCTGCTCTCACACTGAGGGACGGGGAGGAGGTGGGTGTCCCCGTCGGTGCCAGGCTAGCTGGGGGCTGCACCGGGTGACAGTGGTCTCACGGAGCAGCAGATGGTCTTTACCTTGTCCAACTTTCATGAGGATCTTCATGGCTCTTGTCTGGCACACCCCTCCCTCCTGGTTATCCAGGCCCTCCAAAGACCCATTTGATGTAGCTGATTGAAAATAAAATGGACAAAACAAAAAATAAAGAAAAAATCAGGAAATCAATAAGCCAAGTTTACATGAACATGAAATGTCTGAAAACAATTTGAAAAATAAGAATTTACTTTTAAGTCACACGAGTCTTCTGAAAGTATGGGATGCCGAAAGACGAAAAGAAAAAGAAAAAAGAAAGAAAGTGGAATGGATACTGGAAACACTGGGGCAGGGAGGCTGTGTGGTCCTGGATGTCCCATGCTCTTCCATGGAGGCTCATGCCCTTCCATACTGTGACCGCTTTATGTCAGACATTGGGGGCAAGGGGCAGCAATCCCCCCCAAACCCTCATGCTTTGGGGACAAACTTGAAAGAACACAGAGTTCATACATTAATTTGGAAATGTAGTAATCGTCCCAGGACACCTGCTTCCTCTACTACAGATTTCCTGCTTCCAGAACAATTAGCCGTGTGCTGTTCGTCAAGCATCCAAGTTCTGTAAACACTACGAGGGGAGCTTCCCACAACCCACCTTTTTGCTTCCTCCAGCCCAAAACATGCATAAGAAGTGGACTTGAATTCAATTCTTCAAAGTCTGACTTTGTCTTTCTATCACAGGAAAACTAGGAAGAACTTCCAGCAATATTTGCAACCAAGGTGTTTGTTGTAGGAAGAAGGTTGGTCCAGGGCCACCTCTCCTCAGAGCTCGGGTGACAACCAGATGCCCATTGCACCTTAGCAGAGAGAGGCAGGGTAGGACAGCGCCCCTATAACATTTTCATACTTTATATTTTAAGGCGACGATGCTCTATTTAAGCACAGCACTGTCTGTCTCTTGAGGCAGGTGAGTTCTCTGAATAACTGTGAAACTAACACTGCGCAGAGGTAGCTGCCAGGCACTCTAATGAGTTGCAGGCTTTCAGTTCCACTTGGGGTTCCAGGAGGAAGAGAAGGAGCATGAGGGACACTGTGTCCCCTGAAAGTCAAGGGGCAGGAACAGAAGTGTTTCATATGCATGGCTGCAACTTAAATCACCCCCCTTGACTACTATGGTCTTTTCTCTTGACACTGCACTCTGAAAACGGGACAGGTGTTCAGGTTTAAAAAAAAATCCCAAAGACACTCTTTTATTCTAGCCAGGTTATTTTGTTTCCCAAACAGCAGGGTGGCAAACAAGGACCACATGTGTTTAGAAGGTAAACAGGCACCCTCCGAATAATTATGTAACGAAACATAAGACTTGTATTTACTTGTTTGTACTCCTGAATTATCAACTTCTACTCTCACTGTCTGCCTTAAAAATGAAAGGCTGCCTCTTGTGCACGTGACTGTCTCCTCGCTTATCTGGGAACTTTCTTAACTTCACAGTCTCACAATTCATCTTTCTTCTGCACTTGCTGACATGAAGCTTTTCCTGGGAAAACAGGCAGTAGTTGCCATCACAATTTTGGGGGATGGTAAGTAGATAATAATCCGCTTATAGAATCTGGAGACAATGTCTGATAGAGAAGTAAAAGTAAACATCTAAAAGCTGCGTGTGCATCTGAGATTCATCCTAGTCTTTCCTTTTCTCTCCTCCACATAAGTAGCTAAATTCAAAGTATCTTTTCCTCCCAAAGATTCCAGACAGTTTGGATTCCCACGAGCAGAGGCTACTTCTGGACAGTATCAGTACAGCACTACAATCTTCAATTCGTTGTTTACAGATTCTCACCTAATTTTTCAAAAATCAGGATGTCTGCCTGTACAAAGAAGTGGAAAACTCATCTGCATGGCTTCTGAATTCAAATGCTTAATTAAATCAAGTTGAATACCTGTTTTAAAATGCACAACTGTAATTCTATGCAAAGTGCACCTTATAAAGTAACCAATTTTCTTCCTCGAAGTTTCAGTACTAAATGACTGATAAATGACAGTACTGATAAATGACACTATAGCATCTGAAAGGCAGGGCTCAGAAAACAAGAGGGAGGAAAAAGAGTTGTTGGTATTAATATTCAGGACAAAAGATACAGATTGAAAAGAAAGTTGAAGGAGGACAAGGCAGGCAACTTGGAGCTGAGTTGCTTCCAAATCTAACTAGAACTGCAACTGCCAAGAGAACCACAGAAGAGGTGTAGGCTTTCCTGGGGGTGGACGCGTCCCCCATGCTGGGTGTGGGTGCCTTTGTGCCCAGCTCCCCGGGTTGACCCAAAATGGTGTCCAAACAACACCCCAGTATAGAGGACCCCGGCGGACTACCAGCAAGACTGCAGCCTATACCTCAGCTACCCTGACAATAAGGCAGGCAGGAAGAACAGGATCGTGTTCCTGAGGAGGAGACTCAGATTTCCACCTGTAGAGTGTTGCCGCCTCCCTTACAAAGGGCTGGGGCCCTAAGTCCTGAGCGAGGAAGGAGATGGTCAGAGGCTGCCGTGGCAGAGCTTGGGCTGGGGCAGGGCACGGGGCTCTGCCTGGCACCTCTGCTCCCTGCAAGCTGCAAAGATTCCTGTATGACACTGAAGACGCTTACTGTTAATGCTAAAACAGCACCCGCAGGGCCTGGCTGCTTAAAGATGGGCCCATTATAAAGTACCGTCCTGTGTTTCACTGTGGAAGACACTGGCCTCACACCGGGAAAAATCTGCGTTGTCACAAACTCCTCTTTTCAGACATAAGCATTCACTGAAACTCGGAAGGCGATCCTTACCATGACCTGACCTCACTCAGGGCGACACAGCTCCATATCTGATAGAACTCTAACTTCCCATTGTGCAGCTGACTTCCCGATTCCCCACCAGGCTCTAATTTGAGAGGTCGCCGCCCTGCTGAACAATGACCACCCGAGTGTGCTGCCTGGAGTGCTCTTTCCTGGCAGCGCACCGTGGGACACAACCTCGGGGTGACCGCTCTGCTCGCCCTGCTCAGGCTGGGCACCCAGAGGCAGCAGAGGCTGATTTTGAAAAACAGCAAGAACATGGCTAATGCTTGGGACTAATACCTATTTCCATCTCAGGAGACAATTTTGCAATTATTTTTATCGTTTATTTGAAAGTCTTAGGAATTTTTAACTTAGAAAGAAGAGTAAAAATAAATTGTTACCTCATTACACTGAGTTTTTCTTTGTATCTCTCCCCCAGCATTATCTAATGCAGCCATAATCATAGTATTACTAAATGGATAAAATTGGATTTAATCATTGAGGGAGACAGAAAAAAATAGCATTGTTATACCTAAGCTTTTAGTGCCCAGACGCTCTTCTTCCCTTGGCTCAAGAGGGGGAAAATAGCCTATTAAAATTAAAAATTACTTAGAAGAGTTTCTCCATGCAGTCAGGAGACAGGCTTAGTAAAGACACATGGGCATTTTGCAGCCTGCTTTTAAAAGCTTTTGCTCCAGGGGTCTGAGTGCACGTAGAAGGGAGACAGAAGTAAGTCCCTGCTTGTCCCTGGGGCCTGACTTCCAGCTGCAGACATCGCTGTTCAGCTAAGAGCCCCGCGTGCGCACCGCCCCGAGTGCAGGGCTCAGGCAGCTCCCGCCACCGCTCGCCCTGGAGAAGCTGGTCCGCGGGGCTCAGAGGAGGGAGACAGAACAGCGCTGTGTGCAAAGGGGGCTGCCGTGGGGTGACAGGAGCTGCTGCCCAGTGCTGCTCTCTGCAGGGCTGCCTGGGTCGTCCGTCTGTCTGTCCCCACCCCAGCCCGCTGCTAAGAGCCCGCCTATCACATCCGCAATCAAGTGCTCAATTTGGACCTTGATGTGGGTTTAATGCATATTGGGTAGGAAAGAAGGAGGCCAAAAAAAAAAAAAAGCATTCCTACAAAGGACACTTTTTAGGTTCTTATGGAAAGAATAAAATATCAAGATAACAGTAATACTTCAGAGGACACATGAATGAAACTATCCTAAAATATAGCCTCCTGGGATGGGAAGGGCGTATGGTATGGACTGGTCACTTGAAAGCAGATATTTATTTCAATTCATCACAGAATTCTACCAAAGAAAGACAGATCATAAAATATACAGGCTCAGGAACATCAGAGAATAGTGACAATAAAAACCTTATCTCCATACACAGCGGAACCTAACACACTCTTCACTCGATGATTGAGCAAACCTTTCAGGAAAATCCCCACCAACATATTCTACTCGTACTGTTGCAGCACTCCACCTGAGAGGCAGGGCCAGCCTGCACAGGCCGCCTGTCCTACACAGCAGTTTCCCTGCTCCCAGCCTGATGTCTGTGAGCCCAGGAAACACAAAAAGACACGCAAGAAATGTGGAACCAAGGTGTGACTCTGAAGTTAACACGATGCACCAAAGTAGGCCACTGTTTTCTTCTACCAAGAGTTTTAGATTTGTACATATAAAGGTAGAGGTTGGGAAAGAAGAAGGCTGATAAAAAATGTAACTGTTAAATATCAACATACAACCCAGGAAGCTAAGATCTATCTAGTGATCCTCATCTCAGGTCAGGTTCACAGTGGATCTGCGAACTCAGGATACATTTGTCCTACAGAAAAGGGATTCAATTTCTGGAACTGGAGGAGGCCTCCAGCCTCAAGTAGCATGGTTATCCTTTAAGATACTAAATCAGAAGGAGCAGGGTCTGAAACATGAAAGTGATAATGTCCACAAGAAGCCAAAATTAAATGCTTGTGTTTTTTTTAAAAGTTAATTAAGAAAATACATAAAATATGCTCAGAAGAGGAAAAGTTTACTTCTGTATGCTTGCATTTCCTGTGCTTCTCACTCTAGATAAATGAGGACTTCCATTCCGACCTTTCCGTGGGGCCGGTGTTGGCACCAGCTGAACGTCCAGAAAGCTAGCACCTCTTCCAGACCCACAGCACACCCTGTGAGGCTGTCTGCCCTGTCTCAGAGCAAGTGCTACTGCACACCTGCTAGAATGGCCTCCCCCTCAGAAAGAGAAGTACGGAGGGTACGGTTTTCAGGCCTGTCCCTGAGGCAGTCGTTTGCAGACCTTGGCTTTGGCACAGGCTCTGTGTACAGTAAAAGCCCAGCATTGTCCAAGCTGGCGGAGAAGTAGGGTGTGTCAGTTTCTGGCCCAAAGAAACATTGTTCTAATCTGATGGGAAGAATCCCTTGAATTAAAACCACATCGCTGCGGTTGTGTTTTGAAATTTTAAAGCAGCAAATCAAGCATAAAGAAGTCATAACTGGCTGAGCCTCAGTGACTTCTGTACAACACAATTAATCAGTTTCTCCTCTGAGCAGCATGATTTGGAAAAAAAGTGGATTCTTAAATGGAGACACTCTTGCTCTCCAGCCCTGAAAAATGACCAACAGCACCATGAATCAAGTACGATTGGATGTTCTTGAGCAAAATGGCTCCTTTTCGTCTGTTCACTGTGAGCCATGCTAGGACACTCCACTGGCAGCTTGAGAACATTAGTTTTAAAAGACAAGAACAGCCTTGAAGCCTTTCAGCGAGCTGCATTTGTTTGTGTGTGTACTTAAGAGATTTTAATGACATCAACTCCTTAGCTACTTTCTCTGGGTCAGAGACAGGCCATGGGGACACTGTGCAGGCGCCCTGGGAGTGGGGGTGGCTGTCCAGCAGCAGGGACAGTCACACAGCTGACACACGCATGTCATCACAACATACCCAGAAAACCTCGGAGCCCCTAGAAACTGTACAGAGACTAAGTAACTGGCAATCATCAAAGATGTCAGGGCCACAGTCATCTCTGACAGTACAGACTGGAGAAATCGCCAGCCTGTACGCAGAGCAAACAGAGAAGGCATATGTGTGTGTGTCTACACACGTGTGCACCTGTGTATGTACCAAGGAGAGAAAGGAAGGATAAGTATCCCTTTTCAGAGTATAGAATCAGAAGAACATTACTTGAAGGTGTGGAGATTTTAGTCTGGGGCTGGGGGTTATCTGCATAAACTTGCCATGCCAGCACCCCAAAGCTTTAGAGTGTTTTGGATTTCAGATATTCAGGTCAAGGGTGCTCAGCTCTTGTGACAGAGTGCACAGAGCCAGGGGTAGGTCACCCCCACTGCCCCTTCGAGAGCCTAAACGTACGAGATTATGTATGAAATGCTTCACTTCATATCCTCCTAAAATTACTGTTTGCAACTACTTGGTGTCTTGATTTTTAATGAATTCAGTTGAAAAACATTGCTTTCTAGGTCTAAAATTTTATCACTAAAGTTATGATGATTTATGCAAATAGAATTTCTCATTAGGTTAAACAATTTCAACATGATTTTATTAAAAAAAAACTTTTCATGTCGTATAATGCAAGAGGGTTTTCTTACAGCCACAGTACTTCAGGCAAGTTAAGATAGTGAGGATCTTTTAGTAAAAAGTAAAACAATAATCACCCTCACACAGAAGAGTCAAGCTTAACATGTCCCAAAACCTACAGAGAGGAATTGTGTTTTAAAAATAGATGGCCAGATGACCATATCAACCGGGATGACTCAACTTGCATTTAAAAAAAAACAATAATAATAAAAGAATGATGCAATAGTTCTAAAGATAAATCATAATTCACTATTGTCTCTATTAGCTTAACTTAGGTACCCAGATTTTATAAAATTAAATGTCCTGGTCCAGAGATAGTGATAATATCTAAAGAAAATATTCTAGAACATAAAGCAGCCCATGTTGGACTAAATTATTTCTAGCACATAATCTGTTCAGAGGTTCGTAAGTCTTAATCATTAAAATATCTCTGCAGAGATACAGGAAGTCCAGTGTGGGAAGGGTCAGAGTTAAGTTCATGGCTGGGGGAGGGCGCGGCCTAGACCCCTGGCCCAGCGGTCTGTCACTAATGGGCTGCAATGATATTAATGACCCTGTGGCTGCAGGCTGAGCCGCGCTGGAGTGGAAAGCGTGGTCTGAGGCTGAGTTCATCGCAAGGCGGTCGGACCTCACCGCGTGCAGAATTAATGTCTGCTGACAGTTTAGAATATAACACTGTGGATGAGAAAATGTGTCACTCCTGCGGCATAACAGTTCGGATGGGCATGATGTTATTTGCTTTGACCACTGAGAGACCAGCAGTAACCTCAATCAAGTGCCCGTGTCTGCATTTGCCCTACATGTGAACCTCCCTCCATTCAGGGGACGCATTTATACTGGAGGAATCCAGGGCAATTTTCCACATGTTTGCTTCAATAAAAGAATACCTTCATCTCCTGCTTTAACACCAGGACCACAAAACAAGGCAACTTCACTAATGAAAAAGGCCACTCTCCAAGTGAAGCTGTCTCTTAGCAAACCACAGCCTGGCTCCTCTGTAATGGAATCAATCGTGTTCCTGCACAGGGGTGGGCCAGCTCATCTGTCCGTCTGTCTGTCCGTCTGTCCATCAAAAGTGCAGCGGTTATCTTTTCCTAAGGAAATTGAGATTCTCTTCTTGCCTACCTGTATATTTGACAGATTTTTAATTATTACTATACAACAACTTGCTATTAAGGGGCTCAAGGTACTTACTGATGCTGTAAGTATAGTATAAGTTTATCAAAGAAACGGAATTAATAGTTCTAAAGAGAAAAAGAAACTTGTAACTATCCATCAAATTGTTACTAATGACCACCTTTCTCCTACGGCACTTCCTCCATTCCTATTATGCTGTAGGTTGTTTCTGTGTGTTTTGAGATTGGAGTCCCCCTTGTTGCCCAGACCAGCTTCCATCTCCTGAGCTCAAGCCATTCCCCTGCCTCAGCCTCCTGTGCTGCTGGGACTGTGGGCCTGTGTTCCTGCTTGCGATGCTGGAACAGCTTCGGAACATATGGTTGAAATCAGTCCTGCAGAGCACAGGGGATGGCTGGGCGTTGGTCCGGGTGCGACATGAGCTGAGAGCTCACTATCCACCCCACAGGAGCCCACTCACTGCCACCTGCGCAGCTCCGAGCATCCCTTGCTTTGGCCACTATACCGCTGCCACGCCAGCTGTGTCTTGTCCGGGTCATTTCTGGGCACAGACAAACCCGGAAGCACTGTGTGACCAGTGACTCGGTTGTGCTTCATTGCACCCAGCGCCTCGCCGGCTGGCTTTTACTCTTCCCGGGTAGTAAACTGCTCTGTCGCCTACATTTCTAGACCGTAAGTGAGGTCAGAGTCAGTGAGGGCCACAGCATCTCCCCACATGACGGACACCTAGATGGGCTTCAAATGTGTGACTCTGAAGTCGGTTTCCTGCAGGTAATCTTTGTTAAGTCTGTCAAAAGTTCTTGGCTATTTTTTAAAATTGTTATTTTTCTTTAAATTTTTATCTTCATGATAAATATTTAAAGGCTATTAAGAAACTTGTCTTCTTTTATGCTCGCACTAGGTCTCCAGTATTGTTCAATTATTTATAAATCTAAGTGAACCTTTAAAAAGCTATAAATACAGAGGCTAGAGATATTAAGAAGCACTTTATGAAGTAACCGAGGCGTGCTGCTCTGAGTTACCCCTCAGTAATCCTCTCTTCCTCAGGAACACCCACCCTCACCTGCTCCCAGACCCACTCTGCACCCATGGCGTCTCGTCTTTCTCGGTTCCTCGACGTCTCCTCGCGCTGCGAATCACAGATGTCTTCTTCCTCACGGGTCACTCCGGGGTGAGGAACGAAGGAACCGAGAGACATGAACCATCCCCACTGCCCTGGCGACGGCCCTGAAGTGCGGACAGGGTCCCCACCCACCTCAGCCCCATCCTGCTCCCACCCCGAGTTGTCCGTGACCGGCATCCCAGGGGTCACGGTCCCTCAGACCAAGTTCCAGCGCCATCTCCGGAGCTCCTGTGCTTTGCAGGAGGCTGCACGCTCTGGCAGTGTGGCCAGGCAGAGAGCAGCGCCGGGCACATGAACAAATAACGGGAGCAAGGCTCTAATCACCAGACTAAGGGGCCGACGACTTCTCCAGCCAGTCTCTGTGACGAGGTGACCCTGACATATTCTGTCCTCTGGAAGACACTTTATTCCGCTTCAGATCCTGGCAGAACTGTCAATAAGAGTGGAGCGTCCTCTGAGTTGCAGGCAACTGAGAAGAGCCCGTGAAGCTCTGACTGGCCAAGTGGGACCCGAGGTGACACACACCAAAAGACACTTCTTCGCCTGTGTCTTCTGGGGCTGACAAAGGGCTGCTGAGAGGTTCAGGTGACATCAGGAACAAAATGCCACAGAAACGCACGCTGCTTGGTAAGGGCAGCCCCAGGGCACAGAGCATGGGTAGCACTCTCTGCCTTCGCTCTCAAGCCTCCTTGGCTCCAGAGTGAACTCATCCTTGCACCAAGCACAGAAGCACACACCCAGCACCTCACCTCATGCACACCTGGACTGGCCCCAAGAATGGAGACCATCTGTGTCCCCATTCTACAGATGAAGAGACTGAGGCAGGTCGTGTACTTGCTGAAGGGCCCTCAAGAGCTCAGGGCTGCCAGGGCCAGATGCAAGGCACGAGTGTTGTTCTGCCACTAGGTAGATGCGGTACAGTCCATTCCAAGGAGAACAGTCGCAGGAAAATACAAGTGCTCGAATGCTTGAAATTAGTGATTATGTGAGGCATCAAACCCAAATTGTCACCCCTAAGTCAGGGGGCCTGTGATGGGATGGCGCAGCTGCAACGCCATGCTTGGTTACACCCAGGGAGGCAAGTGTGGCTTTCGGTATATTATCATGCACAAATAATTCATCAAGTAAGTCATCACAACGACTTAGGGACGTCACATACTCTAAAGGATTCTGTATGTTGGAGGATATTTGGAGCTCCTGTAACTTTCTGCTAGAGAAAGAGACCTAGACCTCGATGTATATTACTGTCACTTGCCAAGCCTATTCCCTGGAAAGGAGCAAATCAAAGGCAGAAAAGAAAAACAAAAATAATAAATCAGAAGAAAAGCTCAACCAAAACAAGGAATAGACCTGTCTTGTTTGGCCCTTTTAGAGTATTGTTTCACCATGTCTATGCAAGCATTTTTCTATCCTTTGTGATGTTGCTCAAAAGTGGAATACTTACCTAAAAACTGCAAAGCTGCATGTGGAAACTTCAAATTTTGCACACTCTCATTTAAAAAAAAAGAATTGCTTTGGACAACCAAGCCAAAGAGGGGCAGAAGAAATGGGAGGTCCTCCTGGCTCACACAGTGTTTATCAGGGAGGACTAGAAAGCACAGACGTGTGGGGAACATACAGGGCACCTACAGTGCAGAACTCTTAGCCACACAACCTGTAGTAACTTCTAGACTACGGCACAAGACCACATCTGGGCCACAAGAGTCAATCGAATAAAGCAAAAGCCACATGAAATGAAGTTCAGAGGCTTTCTATGGATATTATTTTGTCTACAGCTCTGCCGTGTCCACTGGCCACCTAAAAAGTGCTAACACGGTGGCATTCATTTCCCTCCATCTCCTCCTCACAAGATTCTGGTAGTGCAAGGACCTCAGGGGCCCTTCGCCCGCTCTGCGCGAGGCAGGATCAGTGTCCGGTCTTCTCCCTCTCCCAGCACCTGTAGCATCTGCATCCAGAACCAGGGCACAGCCCGACACGCTCAACTTGCTTACTCATTCAGCCCTGGCTGTCACCTCCTCTGGAATCTGCCAGCCAGGCACCAAACGTACCTCCAAGGAGCCTTTATGGGTGAAGGCTGGGAACACAGGAATTCTTCCCATGCATTAAACTGAACATTTACTGTGTCCAACAGCACTTCCCTGAACATTCAGTTAGTTCACAAGGATTGAAAGAATTTTAAAGACGTGGTAAAAATAACTATGGGTTATGTAAAACACTGACTCTGCTTTTAAGGTAATTAAGGATTGGACTGTAATGAAGAACAGGAGGCTTTTCAGACCAAATGATCACAACATTCTCATCTCGGAATCATTTCATGATTAGAGACGTTATCCTGCAAACTCAGCCCCAGGCTAATGACTGAAATAGGTCACTTGAAGAAGTCAACTCTACACATGAAGAAAACTTCTCTATATATACCTATCATTTTGCCACATGCCAATGCAAATAATCATCCCTGAGACGAACTAATGAGGGTTTGTATCGTTTTGTCACCACTGAAGGGCATTTAGTGGATATTTGGTAAGTTTAAAAGTACAGTTCCAATTCAGTTTCACATCGACTCTGAAAACTCAAGTGTGGTGACACTTTTGAACCAAGTAACACTACAAATCCAGCACACTCTTTCAAGAATTTAGAGCTGACCCTGCCTATCTCAGTGGAGAAGAACCACACCTACAAGTGGTTCTTGATAGGTCTGGCTGGCCCAGAACAGAACCAATACGGTGTTCCTGCCAAGAGACGCCCTTCTCCTTCCCTCAGCGCCCAGTTTCCGACCCACACAAAACACAGCCATAAAATGCGTCCTCCACCTTGCACCTAGACAGCACCAACAATCTAGGTATTTTCCGTAGAAAGAAACAAAGTGATTCTTCTCGTTAAACTCAGGCAGCAGGTAGGGCTCTGACCCCGGTCTAATTTTTTTCAAACACGCCTCGTCTGGGGACTTACTGATCTCTGTGTCCACTCCCCACTGAAGCAAATCAAGCCCAGCTCCAACCCACCATTCCCGCAAAGACACAGCCCACATTAAGCAGGAAGTGCAGCCACCAACCAGTTGCTGAACCGGAAGCTAAACAAGTTATCGCTTAGTAACTCAAATACTAATGCTATTTACTATTCCACAATGAATCAACACTGGGAGCCATCGGAACCAGACTAGTAAATCTAGATGCGTTCCATCATGCTACCCCACACTATTTTATGAGCACAGTGGTAGAAAAATCATTGTCTTCCAACATTTTCCTTCTTCTTCTTTTTTTTTTTTTTTTTTTTTGAGACAGGGTCTTACTTTGTAGTTCAGGCTGGCCCTGAGCTCAGCCTCAAACTCACATCACAGCAATCCTCCTGTCTCTGCCTCCCGAGTGCTGGGATTACAGGCATGAGTCACCATGCCCCGCACTGTGGTATGTGGTACTGGTTGCTGCTAGGGTGAGTCTCCATGCCCAGTATTGTTATGTGGTTACCGGGGTTTGAACCCGGGCCCTTGCACTTGTAAGACAGGCGCCAGAACTACTGAG
>PVIR01000989.1:0-142179 GCA_004026965.1 Petromus typicus
GGCCGGACGCACTGGGTCTTCTGGCCCACAGCGCAAGGCCTGGCCCAGGGAGGGCTCTGGGCCTCTTGGGAAGGTCCTGCTGCACACTGACACCACCAGTGAGCGGATTTGAACTCTTTCTGTAATTGCTCCCTCTGTGCATGTGTATGAACACGTGTGTTTGTGTGTGTGATCACATGTGTTGTATGTGTGTGCACGTGATCCCGTGTATTGTGAAGGCGCCATAATGGCTATGCACAGTGATGTACCCAGGAGCCGCTTAACTTGCACTGGGCCCCATTGGGGTCTTCGCTATTTAAAAGCTCACAAAACTGACCAATAACTGTTATTTGCTGACTGGTTGGTTACCTCAGTCAACATAATCCCTGACTCCGGGTTCCGGGGTGCGCACTTTAGGGGTGAAGTCTGTGCTTGGTCTTGTTTCTCCTCGACAAGCACCTTTTCATTTTATTTCAGCATTCTCTCCCTGCATCCCCACGTGGCTTCAGCCTCTCAGGGTGCAGTGCACCCCCTGTGTATGCATTCAGTATGAGCAGCACGCAGGTCTGGAGGCCCTTTCCCTCCTAGCCCGTTCCCCTTCGTATTATTTTATGTGTTTGCATTTGTTCTATGTTTAGCTTTTTGAACTGTTTTGCTCTCCTAATTACCAATACCCATTTATTTGAACTGCTTATTTACCATCCATGAATGCTAATGTTCATATCCTGCTGGGTGCATGTATATTCTTTGTTGGTACGTTTTGCCTTCAAAGCCAAACTTGACTAATAACTATAATTTTAACAGTATTGGCACTTC
Organism: Petromus typicus; assembly: GCA_004026965.1. Lineage (NCBI taxonomy): Eukaryota > Metazoa > Chordata > Mammalia > Rodentia > Petromuridae > Petromus > Petromus typicus. The sequence goes on from PVIR01000989.1 coordinate 796, forward strand.
TCAGGTTAAGTACCTTTTATAAAGAATGAATACAAGAAGTAAAGAAGAGCGAGGAGAAGAGGGAAAGAAAGGGTAAAGAAGGGAGAAAAAGAAAGTTTATGCAGTTATTTTGAATAAAGTTTTAGAAATATTTGTTAGATTGATGCCTCCCGTCCTCATTTGTAAAAAACAACCTGCATACTTTCAATTTCAGTGTTGACTCAAATTCTCTCGTACCCCTCAATTTAAATTAGGGTCCTGGTCCTCCCTTGACTTTGTCTTGCTTGGTGTGACTTCGTCCTGCGTGTCGCTGGCCACTGTGGTTCCCTGCCTCGCCCTCAGCAGGGCACACGCATGCCTTCTGTCGCCCAGTTGGCGGCTGGCAGCGAGCTTTCCCCAACCACAGGTCCTGACGGCGGCTTTCAGGGCTCTTAGCCCTCAGGGAGGCATAGAAAGGGTACTGGTCCCTAATCTGAGTGGAACGATCTGCATTCTTTTACTAATAATTATGATTGTTGGTGTGAGACAAATATCTCTCTTCAGATTAACTATACCTTAAATAGATTTTAAAATTTAATGGTGCATATGAGTGTAGTATATATTAAAATTCTCTTTTATAATTAATATATCTCAAAGTATTAATGGGTTTTCCTCTTCAGTATCTAGCCTCCTAATATTTCACTCATTAATGTGCTATAAGATATTAATAGTTGTATTGTTAGATTAAGCCACCTTCATTTTTTGATACTTATTTTGATTTTGGCAGATTTGACTGTTAACAAACTACTACTGATTATGATTCATTAGTACTTATTTGGGGGAGTGCTGCTAGATTTTTTAGCTCTGGGAATTGTAAGTATGCAGCACAACTTAAAATATATTTTTACTGATATAAAGGATTGCAGCACATAATCAGCAAATAGTAAAATACTCAGCGCTCCCTGCTATAGACGCTGCATAAGGATCGGACTCTCAGGCTGATCAGGGGCATGATCAGCACTTGGCTCTGGTGACCACACTGTGCCCGACGTCAGCACCATGAACACGTGTGTTATGAGGGTCAGACCCCCCCATGATGTAGCCAGAATGCTGCTCCTATGTGATGTAAATTTTTTTCTCTGCTGAGCTGAGCAGTGGTGTTCAAAAGCTAAAAGAACTTCAATTCGATGTGGTATTCATAATGATAGGATGAATTTCAAAATTTCATGTATAATTTTAACTTTTTCTCCATCACTTTTATGAGTCTAGGCAATTTACGGGTCAGGACACTACAGCTCGTCCTGATTTTCCGCCAGTGTCCAGGGTGTGGACGCCCCACTGCGGCAGCGTGGTGTGCATCGCAGAGCTGTGGGGACACGGGCGTGGATGGAGCAGGTGTGGTGGGAGCAGGAGGGGGGTGGCCGAGGTGTGGCTGCTGGGCCGAGGCCAGTGTGCCCGAGCTGGGACTCCTGCCCAGGTCACAGAGGGGACTTGGGGCAGAGGGCAAGGCCACTCAGGGACACCTTTGAGAGGGCACAAATCCCTCATGAGGCTCTGCAGTCGGGACCTGTCCCCCCAAAGTCTCCACCTCCCAGCACCACCTTCTGGGGTTCAAGTTCCGACTGGTGAGTGAGGGGAACCCCAAATCTTTCACTCTCGAGGAGTTAGGCTGAGCTATAGTGCAGAGAAGAAGGGGGCTCCAAGACAGGAGGCTGTACAGGGCCGGTGGTGGGGGGAGTCCTTTTGGACCGATCTTCCGATGCTAGGAGAGGAGGTTGAGTCTGGTGACCTGACCCTGTCATCCCAGCTACTCAGGAGGCTGAGGCAGGTGGATGTAAAGAGGAAGGCAGCTGGGCTCCTTCATCAGACACTCACCTGCACTGCATCAGCTTGACTGGCTTGGGCTCGGCTTGGGCTCTGCCTGGAGTGGGTGGAGCACACTTGGGGTGTGTCTGGGTCATGAAGCTGTGAGCTCAGGCACTAGGTCGGTCCCTGGCTCCTTTCTGTCTGGCCCTGTTTCCTGCTCTGCTCCCCAGAAACTGCGAGCTGAGCAGCTTCGCTCCTCATGCTGTGATGCACTGTGCTGGAGCAGCCAATCAGGAGCCTAAGCAAGCCTCTCTTCCTTTCAGTGCTGATGCCAGGTACTGTGCGCAGGGACAGGAGAGCTGGCTATTACACCTTGTTTCAAAACAAACATTTTTGAAGGGGCTGGGCACGTAGCTCAGTATGCCCTGGGTTTAATCCCAGGTGACCCCAGGAAGGGAAGGGAAGGGAAAGGGCCTCGGTGGTCCCAGTGGGTCACTCACATCTGACCACACAGCTCATTGGATTCCTCTGCAGATGCCAGGCTGGGTGTGCTGAGCGGAGCACCTGCTCTGCACCGCTGCAGCCCAGAGGCAGGATCTTCCTGACGCTGGGTGTCTCCCTACTGCAGGTCCAGGTCCTGCCAGGCCTTGGCCTGCACAGCCCTGTCTTGACTCGGGTGTCCAGCTGTGGCTGCCTGAAGGGCTTCCGGAGGGCCCCTCCCACCTACATGCCTTCCGCCAGCAGTCCTCTTTGGTCCATCTGTTTGGCCTATGCTGGCCTCGTGGCCCTGCTGCCCCTGCTGTGCCACCAGCATGGCAGCTCCTGAGGGGCTGTATGCAGGGCTCAGCACACCCTGGTGCTCAGAACACACCCACAATACTGACAGTGATGGAAACAACATGCAGTTAACATGACTAAAGGAAAACAACACAGGCGACTTACAAAGGTTTTGCAAATTCCCTGGGCAATGGGAATTAAATTATTCATCCTTGTTGCCTCCCTCTTTAAACCCACCAGTGCTGGTGCTTCTGCAGTCCCTGGAGGCATGAGCGGATTCTTAATATGTTCCTCAAACAGGTGGCCATCTTATTGCATCAGTTACGTTACTCCAGGGAAGTGATGGACTCGTAGCTAAGTGTGGAGAGCTGCGGCCCTGGGAGTCACATCAACTGTCAGGATCTTAGTTCTTCCATCTGGAAACTGGCAACTTTTACCTCAGTTGTTAACCAAGCCTCACCATAAGAGGCAGCCCGAGCCCCGCGCCCGCCTCGCGTGAGCAGAGCCCAGCCTCTGACCTGAAGGCGCCGACACTCCCAGAAGCCTCTGTGTGTCCCAGATGGCAGCCTGCTGGCCTCTGGCCCTGGCAGTGTGGGTTTGAGGGTCACAGCACATGGGGGAGCAAGGATGTCTGCAGGGGAGGCTCAGTGACACCCATGTTCTGAAGGCCAGAGGGGCTGCCGGCCACTGCTGCAGTGCCTCGAGGTGGGCTCTGGCACCTGCCTGAACTGGCCACTGTCACCCTCAAGGGGTCTCTGCAGTTATTTGCTACACTGCCACATTTATGCTTGCTGGCCACATTTCAGTGAGTGCAGAGAACAAGAATGGGGGCAGTGCCGGAGGCTGGGCTCCGCGCAGCCGCCCTGAGAGCCCCATACCCGGCAGATGCCGCATCACCCACTGTCTTCGGATCTGACTTGTGCTCAGGGCCCTGGGCCACTTCTCATTAGGTGGCCACACCAGGTGACGAGGTTTTGGGCAGTAGGAGGAGAGCCTGGCAACTCCTGGAGTGACTGTCCTCGGCTGTGTCCACGGGTCCTTGTGCCCAGCTGGAGCGCTGCCCACTGGCACCCCCTACCCCATGGGCCCTGAGCCTGGAAGCACTGTGCGTCCTACAGGAAACACCCACATTTTGGACCAGGCCTGGGAATGAACTGTGAGGCCTGAGGGCCTCACCCCCTCCAGTGGGCTCAGCAGCACCACTGCCCCCTTCTCTGTGGCCTGGGTTCGTGACTGGCACCAAGATCAGGTGCCCTGGCTCAGTCTCATTTCGGGGGCGGCACTGCCCAGCACCTCGGCCTCCAGTGGCTCTCTGTGGGCAGCTCTGTGACTTCTTGGCACTTTCTGACCCTGACAGTTATGGCTGGTGCCTGGTATCGTTGCATACTGGTCCATCTGGACGGCCAGAAGTGATGCTTTCACCCTCCGCCAGTGTCCATATCCCCAGAAAGCCGCGCTGCCCAGTCCTACCTCCTGCAGGCCGCTGGCGCACGTCTGAGCCCTCCACTCCGTCCTGCCCGCCCTCCTGTCCGGAGCAGTCTGCCCACCCTTCCTCTCCTCCGCCCTGCACCTCACACTGCACATCGTGCCAGACACCAGCGCTGGCTGGGCCTGGCTGCCAATCTGTAATGTTCCTGGCCATGATTAATCTGATAAATAATAAATATATCAATCTAGTCTTTTAGACAAGGACAAATTCTTACCAGCAGGGAGGCAGGAGGCCTCTTTTACAGCTGCCTGTAGTGCTGGGATTAATTATTTAATGCTTAATTCTTCGGGAAATGAGAAAGTTTTGATTAATGCTGTCCAGTGTCGTTTCTTGCTTGTTTGATACGTGTCAGATAATTTTTCCTTGGCAGTCATTCCGATGGGGCCAGAGGCTACCGTCACGAGGATCAGACACCAAATTTCCAGAGACTAATTGAAGTGAAAATTTAGAGGAAGGCGCACCACAGTCAGGCCCTGAGACAACCTTTCCAATGTGGATTTCGCTCCTTCTGGAATGCGGCCTCCATGTATCTGCACTTCCTGCGCAGGCTGTAGAAGCTGTGCTCCGGCTTCTGCAGCTTTGGTGGCTCCCTCGGAGCTGGGAGGACCCCGCTGTCTCTCAGCATAGCCGTGGGTGTTGGGCTGGGCTTTCTCTGCAGGTCTGAGGCCAGGCCCAAGGCTCTGCCGGGGCCCCTCTGCAGAGCCACACCGAGGGGCTCAGCACCTCCTGGAGCGCAGCTGGCCTTGGAAATAACTCCCTGACACTGACTCCTGTGTCTCCAAGCTCTCAGTCAGAGACAGGGCAGTGAGAGACGTTCCGTTTTAGAACACTCCCATGACCTAGCTCTAAAATGCCCATTTCCCCAGGCCACCTTGCTGCCCTGTCTTTCCTGTCTTCACTCTGACCTACGTGAGGCCACATGCCCAGCCGGGAGAGGGGGACGGGTGCCAAGGACTGAGGTCTCAGCTTGATCTCGGAGTAGGGGCCTCTGTGGGCTCCGAACCCCAGGCTCTGCGTCTGCTCACCACCCACTGCTTCCTGGGGTCCCCGAGGCACTCGGTGCTTGGGGCCTGGACCTGAGGGGCTCTGGCCCTGCCCTGTGCCCCCTACAAGGGTTGTGAAGTGTAGACTTCTCCCAGAAAGGGGTGAAGGCCGGCACAGGGTTATGCCACCAGGAATAACTATACCTGCGGCTCTGGTAAGTCCGTCCAGCCCTTCAGTTTGAGCTTCAGAAAAGTCTGAGAGGTCACTGCGGAAGGTGACGCAGTCAACCTCCAGCCTAGGGCTGGAGTGTGGCCCCGTGTGGGAAGAGGTAGGTGCCCTGGTCGGGGAGAGGCCAGGCACTGCTGTGAGGGGCACTGAGGTCTGCTTAAAGAGGAGGGACCCGGGGAAACCACAAAGGTGGGGTGCTCTGTGTATTTTCAGTTTTCCATGCCCAGCAGAGCTTAGGGCCGATTGCGCAGGGTGGTTCATTTTAAAAGAGGAAGGTGGGGCAGCCCTCGTGTCACCCCGCCAGACTGTCGCCTGCTAGAAGGAGGGAGACAGCATGTCTGAGCCCCACCCCACCCACACCTCCCAGCAGTGTGCCCCACACAGGCCCATGTGCAAAGGTTCCTGTGGCATTGTCTTTGCTCTGCTGGGCTAAGCTCAGCCATCCCACAGAGGGGGGCCGGCTGAGGGGATCCCCGTGGTTGGGAGCCCCTGGCTCCAAGCCCAGACCTTCCTACCCCTGGACTTGGGGGTGGGGATGAGCTGCACTTCTCTGACCCGAGGCTGAGGCTGGGGGGTGAGTTTGCCTCACCTGGGGCATTTGCTTTGGGAAAACAGAAAATTCTGCACTTACGTTAGCTGTTCAAGTGCTTGGAACTTGATTGTGCTGCAGCCCTTGTCCCCAGAAGCACACGGTGCTGAGCCACATCCAACCAGGGCTACCGCAGCCCTCCTGCACCTCTCCAGGTAAACTGCCAGCCCGAGGGCCCCTGCGGCCATGGCTCACGGTGGACACTCAGGGGTGCGGACAGTGCTGACGCTGGGCCTCTCCGTGAAGCTCTCTGGCCCAGCACACCTTCACTTGGTCAGCATGGAGACTCTGGCCCCTCTGCAGGAGCAGCAGGGCAGGGAGAGACCCAGGTCACCAGCAGTGGGTGGGCAGAGACGGGAGCTGCCCACATGAGGACAGGGGCCCAGGAAGGCTGGCAGACGTGAGCGTCTGGGTGCCACCGTGCACTAAGGCTCCCTTGTTCTGGATACTCGCCAGCCCCCTCACGCCACGGGTCCTCATCGCCTGGCCTTTCCCGTCTTTGGAAGCCGGGCCCCTCCCTGGGCTGAGCACCTCTTCAAAGAACTCTGCCTACGTCAGGGGCCCCGGGTCCCGGGACAGGGCCGGGCCAGGCAGAGGAGGCATCACGCATCCTGCCCCTCCCAAGAACCCTCAGCAGGGGAATCTGTTTAGGGAATTTATACTTTCTGCTGCTTTCTTCTCGAACTTATTTGCATTTTAAATAATTAAAACATTAAAACTGAAAAATTTATAAATGAGAGCTGCTAAGAGAATCTCGGCTGGCAGACAATAGAGAAGAAATGATCGCCCTGCGAAGGCTGCTTTAATGTCCTATCTGTCACTCTCCCGGAGGGGTTCCCAGCGCTCTGCCAGTCTGCAGCTCCCGGGGTCAGGCATGCAGCAGTGCGGGCACACGCGTGGCACACACTCACACTCACACTCACGTGTGGCACACACTCATACTCGCATGTGGCACACACGCACACTCACGCACACTCACGCATGGCACACACTCACGCACACTCACACTCACGCGTGGCACACACTCACGCGACGGCTGCAGGAACACGCGTGCCGCCTTCTTCGGTTCCAGGTTTCTCCACGCACCTGCTGAGGGCTGTGGAGGACAGAATGTCGTTGTGTCACTAACCCAAGCCAATCTTGCCACCCCAGGGGCCCATGTGGCTCTCTGCTCCGTCCGCTTCTCCCCTAAGCTCACACGGGAAGGGACGGCAGTGGGTGGCGGTGGGCAGGCGAGTGACAGGCGCTCAGGCCAGCATGGCTTTGCCTGGTTGTAACAAGCGTCGGGACATCAGGAGCCACAAAAGCCGGGCTGGCCGCGTCATCAATCACCGCGCTGACAGTCCCTTCAGTTTGTTTGTTCCACTCTGCATAATAAGTGATTGGATCAGGTTTAATTAGATATTGGGTAATCAATCATTGCCAACGAGGCCGCTCAGCTTGGGATTGCAAGGGGAAGGGGGAGAGAAATAGGAGCCAGCCCTCGTGTGCTGTGGGCACACACTGTGGGATGTGACTGAGAGGTGCGGCAGAGGGCAGGCAGATCTGTGCCAGGCTTCCTGGGCAGCACCTGGGTGACATCTGAATTCTGCTGAATGATTATGTTTCAATATAATGCAATGTGCAGACCTGAGGGAGGAAGGAAAGTCAGTTAAATTCTATGCCAGTCCTGCCTCCTGTGTCATCCCCCCAGTGCCCAGAGCTGGCCCTTCATGGAGACCAAGGTGTGCAGGGTGGGAGCCTCAGGGGACCCTGGCACTGGGCCCAGCCATCAGCTCTAGGCTGTCCCAACCCTGGCTTCCTGCTTTAATTCCAGCAGCTGCATTCTCCTCGCTGCTCCAGAGACCCATGGAGGTAATTGACCTCGACGGCCGGCTACTTATTTATTTATTTATCTGGAACCTCTATTTAACCTCATGGGCAAAAATAATGGCAGCATCACAGCCTTCATTATCAGGATGTCGAAGGTCATGTCACCGTGCCAGTGCATTTCATTGGACACAAAGGCCATGGGGCCCAAATGGACCCGGCACTTGGAGTGTTTGTGAAGGGTCAGCAGGTGGCTCTTGAGGGCCCACAGCACCTCGTGCCTCTGGAACGTCTCTGGGCCACAGCACAGAACCATCTTTCTGATCCGGCACTCACTTCCTGTGCCGCACAGGAAGGGACCCTGGCAGAACAGGACAGAACCCTCTGAATGCCTGGAGGGGAGATGGACACTTGCGCTGCCTTTGTGACCCTCGTCACTTGTCGGCCGCATTCCGTGCTCCGGCAAAGTGTCCACCCACTCGCCTGGAGGACAGATGTGGGGCATCGCAGGCAAGCCAAGGAACCTGTGGGAGTTCGGCTCAATGGGTGGATGGGTGTGTGGATGGGTGGGTGGACACGTGGGTACTCGTGGGGTGGGTAAGTGGACAAGTGAGTGTGTGAGTAGGTGGCTGGACAGGGAGGCGGTACACAGGTGAACAGATTTACGAGCTTTGTGGGAGTTTGATTTAGCATGATTCTTACACAAAGCACTGCTAGCTGAGGAGTCACATCCAGGCTGAGGTCCGACGGCCAGTGGAGTGACGGGGCACTCCCGCCAGGCACGTGAGTGTTCTCCTTTTTAGAAAAATAAAAACAGTTCCTTTTGGATTAAGAAGTCCATGCAATATAAACTTGAAACAATATCTGGTTTTGATTTTTCCGATTCTGCATGTACAGAAGAACGGGGGACACGCTTCGGGCAGCGGGACACACGGAAGCATGGGGTGAGTGTACCCGCTACTCACACTGCAGGCTCTCAGACGTCAGGGCCGAGCGCTCCTGCCCTGCTGACCCACCCCTCGCTGAGCCCTGGCAGTGTCCTGTCTCTGCCCCCGTCCCGGGACCCAGGCTGCCCAGGCACCTTTCTCTGAGACAGACCACGTGGGACCCTGGGCCACGGTCTCTGAGCCGCCCAGCCAAGCTGTCCCTGAGAAAGTAGGACTCAGAGGTCCGGGCACCTGACGAAGGCATCTGTGTGGCATGGCATGGTGGGGCGCCCTGTGCAGAGGGCCCCGGGTTTGTGGCTTGGCAGCTCTCCCTAGAGGGGACCACCATGGAGCTGGGTCACAGCTGTCCATGCCATCCTGTCCAGTGGTGGCCTGAAGGAGGCTCTGCCTGGGCAATGTGGCTGGTGTGGGCGGGCTGTGGGAAGGGCAGGACGTGGAGCTGTGCGGGCTGGCAGCGCAGGCGGGCGGCCGCAGGCGGTGTGTGGCTGGCTGAGTGGCCACGGGCTCTCCGCACGGCCGCGGTCGTGGTGCACTTCCTCTCCGCAGCCGTCTGTGTCTCCAGATGCACGCGAGCGTTCCAGCGGGTGGAGTAGCGCAGTGGACAGCACACACCCCCAGACCCGGTTTGCTTGTGCTCCGTGCTCTTCCTCAGCTGTGTGCTGAAGGCCTTTCCTGTATGTCTTCAAAGCTCATTTTCCTTGACCCTGGATTAGCCTGTGGCCTTCATGCTACTTTCAAGGCCACGAAGTCTGTTCTGCTGTACAGTAATGGCTGCGAAATGGAGCACAGGACGGTTTCTGGCTTTTACTCAGGAATTACAGGGCATAGACACGGCAGCCTCCGGTTCTTGTGTTTCGCTCGAGGAGACAGGATGTGCTGAGGGAGGAGGCAGCTGGACTGGGGGCTCCACAGCCCCTGCACCATGCTGGAGGCCGAGGTTTCAGTCTTGTCTTGGCGCCAGCCCAATGCTCACCCTGTTTCCTGCCCCTTCCTTTGCCCAGCATGAGACCTTGGGGGCAGTGTTTAGGAAGAGCCCTAGCTCAGGGCAGCTGAGGGTGGATGGGGATGGAGATGTTGCAGGTCAAGGCAGCAGAAGCCGTGTGCCAGGGCCAGGATGGAATACAGCGCCAGGCGCCCACTGGCTGGCAGGAGCGACAGAGATGTCTCCACAGCCAGGCCAGACTCCCTCTGCACGGTGCCCATGTCAGGCGGATCCGGGCAGCCTGTAGGATGAAGGTGCTGGTGCCGTGGCACAGCCCAGGCTCCAAAGCAGCAGTCTGCAGCTAGGTGTGGGCCTAGGGGACACCTGAGGGGGCTCCAGGGCCCTGTGTATGGAGAGCGGGCCAATGAGGTCTAGGCTGGCCCTGGCCTACACTGGTGCCCTGGAGCCGCTTCAGTGGGGTCCCCAAGGGCAGGGCTTCCTGAGCTGAGAACAACATTTGCATCCCTGGGTAGGACCTCTGGGCTGGGTTGGGAGCTATGGATGCAGAGTCCAGGCCAGCTAGACTTGGGGGATCTAGTAGGGAGCCCTCTGTGAGCTCCTGTGTCAGGGACCTATCCCTTGCTTCCTGATTTGCTGGAAGTTATGAAGGGCTTCAAGGTGTCCTGCGGGGAACTCCCCAGGCAAGTCAGCTGCCATGTCCAGCTGTGAGCAGGAATCAGTTTGCCGCTATGGTTACATGGTTTTGTCAGAGGACAGACAGCAATAAGATCGGGTCTGGCATCTGCTGCAGATGTGGCCTGTGGCCTTCATGCTACTTGGCTACTTCATGCTACTTCATGCTAAACTGTGACCAGTTTTTCAGGAAGGACACGGTGCAGGGCAGCTTCAGTGCTGCAGAGACAGCCCCAGAGGCCCAGAGTGGGTCAGGATCCGGCACAGCACCTGAGCTCTGCCCCGGGGCCTGAGAAGGCTCCCCAGAAGGTGGCCCCTAGAGCTGCTGCGGTGCTTCCCACAGGTGCCAACATCCCACCAGTCGAGCCCTGAGTCGAAGGCGAGTGGGATCCACAGACCAGCGTCTGGGTCGGCTCTGGGGAGGCTTCCTGTGCTGTCTGACCTCCTCTGAACCTTGTTGGGTATATCTTGCCTCTTGGAGACACAAAGGACATTTTCCTACCACAAAATGGGAAAGGGATGCAAAGCCACACGATGGTCCAGACAGCAGTTAGATTTTATTTTCTCTAAAGCACAACTTTGGCCCTATGCTCAAGAAAGAAATATAGAAAAATAAAGCGGAAAAATGCTTTGCCCAGGCCGAGTTACCTGGAGGCGTGTGCTGTCGCCTCAGGCCTGATAGGAGTTGATGGAATGGGTCAGTGAGGAGGGCCAGGTGCCAGGCGTGGGTGTCTGCCAGCTCAGCTTGGGCGGGACGGGCGCAGGCACCTCTCAGCCCAAGGGTGCTGTCGCCTGCAACCTCATGTACCCCAGAGTCACATGAGGTGGCTTGTGGGGGACAGCCAGCTCCTGGGCTGCCTTGGCATTAAGAGCCACCTTGCCTTCATTCATCTCTAAACACATGACACGGCATTTGAGACAGAAGCCAACAGGTGGTTCTGCGTGCCTGTGCGACGTGTGTGCATGCACTGGATTTGCACATGCATGGTAAGTACACAGTCACCTAAAGAATTTACTGCTTACCTCCACCCATGATTGTTTTAAAATAAGTAAAACTCTTTGTCTTGAGAGACCTGTGGGTAACGATGTGGGTTTAAGATTTCTGTCAGGCTGACCTCCAGACCTTATGTCTGTCCACTGATTGCCACGACTGAGCTGATTCCAGTCCCACTGTTCACAGACATCTTTGTGTGTACAGGTGTGGTCAGTGTGTGTGCACATGCACATATGTGTCTGACTAGTTTTGAGTAGGTTTTTTTTTTTACAGTACCAGGGTTCGAGTCCAAGGCTTTCCCACCGAGCTACATCCCAACCTTCTTATTTATTTTGGCGCAGAATCTTCCTAAGTTGCCCAGGCTGGGTCTAAACATTGAATCCTTCTGCTTTAGCTTCCCAGAGCTCTGGGAAAGCTGGTGTGTATGATCACGTGCACTAGCGCTGGCAGCCTGGTCGCGCATGCAGAATCCACTGCCTACCACACAGTCCACACAGAGCGGTGATACCAGGCCAGAGCCCCTCCTGAGCTCAGTGCCCTCCACCCCTGTCCTGACCCTGGCCATCTGGTCCTTCTCTACCCTGTACTCTGACACTTTGAGGAAGTGGCCAGTAGTTGGCGTGGCTGCTGCCCAGCAGGACGTCTGGGGACCATTCTTTCCCAGGGACAAGCAGAGTCTCCAGCTTGGGTGGACCGCAGGCAGAGGTCCGTCTCCCACACCACCCAGTCTGGGGCTCAGATGGATGAAGCACCCCAGCGCATTCTTGTGCAGGTCCTAAGAACAGCCTGTGTCCTTCGCGGGGCAAGGGCATGGCCAGCATCCTGAGACTCCGCCCTCTTCCTTCAGGGGCCCAGGTGGTGCCCACTCAGAGGCCCAGCTGCTCCACTCCTGCCCAGCACAGCAACTTGTACCACTCTTCACTCGATTAGATATTCAGACGTTGGAATGATTTGGAAAAGTGACAATTTCACACATGTTGAATTTGGACCGCTGCCTTTTTTTGTGTGGACCACTGCCTTTTTTCTTATGTTCCAGTGAAACAACTACATACATTCAGCTTATCAAAGTTTGTTGACTACTTTTCACTCTTCACGGAGGATGGAAATTTCCTCCCAGAGAATAACCTTCACCCTTGAGCCCAGCCCTCCTTGGCATTTCATGCCCATGAGCTGGAGGTGGGCAAGGTTGGGAGATATGGAGACAGCTCAGAAGCCTAAGAGCCCACATGGCACCTGCTGAGTGATCACGTCTGTCTCGGGTGTTGAGCTCCACTGGGGACCTTCAGCCCCGGGGGCACAGGGCACTGGGAAAGCTCGCCCGGGACGGAGCGGGCTCTCAGCACCCCTGCCTCCTTCCTGCACTCCTCGCTGCCCACCGGCCTCCAAGGTGAGAGAATTGTGCCCTGGAGTGCGCCCAGAGGCCCTGAAGTTTCTCCAGTCCTTCTAGAGTCTGCTGACAGACGTCCTCGTGGCTGGGACAATGGCTGTGGCTAGGGGCCACGGAGGGCCCTGCTCAGGCTTGTGCTATGGACCTTCACCGGGGGATGGAGGTGGCTGGATCTGCAGATGGACCACAAGCACCTGCCCAGCGGTCCACAGAGCGGTCTACACTGGAGCACTTCCTGCCGACCCCCAGGCTCCGCCTCTTTCCCATTCACAGTCGTGGAGAGGGCATGAGCTGGGGATGCGCCGCCGGAAGATGCGGAGGCTGTGGAGGGTGCTGGGGACGAACACGGCGAAGTCCAGGCCAGCTGCCGTGCATGTTTGATTGGGGGTGAAATGTGCCGAGGTGACAACACCTTGCTGTCCTGCTTTTCAGGGACAGTCATTAAAAATGAAGCAGAGCACACAGGGGCCCAGAAGGCCCCGCACTCTCCGCAGATACAAGGGGGGACGCATTCACGACATGTCAAGAACAATATCCATTTGTGTTTACTCTTCAGTCCCGCTGAGCAGCTTCCTGGCCCTCGCCAAGGAGGACTTGAGAACACGTCAGCTGTGGCGGCCTCGCAGAGGGGGCTGCCGAAGACACCTCCTCACACTTGCTCAGAGGAAGGCAGGGCCTCCCTGACAGCTGGCCTCTCTGGGCTCTCGGGGAGGAAGTGGAGCCGTGAGCGGTGAGCTTCTGTCTTTCACGCTGGGAGATTTTTCTTTCTTTTCCTTTATAATGTACTGACATGAGCAGCTTTTCCTTGCATTGACACAGAAAGTTCACTGTGGCGGGCTGGGAGTCTTGTCCCTCAGCCAAGGTGTGCACAAGTAGCTGGCTCTTGAGCACCCTCCCTACCACCACGTGGACCAAGGAGCTGCACCTGTGGGGTCCTGTGAAGCTCAGCAGAGGACAGTGCTGTATAGCTGTGCAGTGCCCTGTGAAGGGCTCCTCAGGGTGCTCTGTGTGCAGCACAACACCATGCAGTAGGCAGGGGAACAGGGCCCAGGCCAGGAAGCAAGCTTCACGTGCCACACAGTTAGCACCTTACAGGGCCCTGGAAGAAAAATCATTTTGCTGGAGGTTCTGTCTCCCAAACTGGAGCATGGTAAGGTGAATCTTCAAAACTAATTGGCAGCTCAGCTATAGCAACCATCTTACTTACGTTGAAGAACAACTTTGGTCAAAGCCAGTTTAGCAGTCTATTTGAGCAAAGAACAATTCATCAACCAGACAAGCTCAGAACTGAGAGAGGTCAGAGAGCTCCGCCCAGTAGGATGGGAGGAGTGTGTGGTCTGAGCAGTGACTGGTTCAGGGATGACTGGCTTCTGTGGTTGACTGGAACCTGGGTGCTGTGATTGGTTAGAGCAAGCTGCTGTGATTGATTGGCTGGAACTCGCTGCTGTGATTGCTGAGATCTGAGCCTCATTGATTGGCTAGCTCTCAGCTCCTTGTTCCAAAAGCAAACTCTGAAATTAGGTTTTTACATTTGAGGCAGTGTGAGTGTGATTCACTCTACTTCCTGGGCTAGGAGGTGATGGCCCTCAGGCTCTTCTCTCTGCACCTGTCTGTCCCTGTTCAACCCCACTGCCACAGCCACGGTTTTCAGGAAGACTGGCCTGACTTCTCCCTAAACACCTACGAGTGCAGATGTAATGGTTTAGACTTAAAATGTCCCCCAAAGTCTCATGTTCAGAGGTGGAGGTTTGGGAAGATAACTGGCTCTGGCTGGGCTCTTGGTGACGTGCTGCTGGAGCAGGGTTGAGGTGGTCACTGAGGCTGGCCTGGAAGGCTGTCTTTGCCTCTAGCTCTTTCCTTCTCTCTGCTTCCTGGCTGCCCCTCCCCTAGCAGCTTTCCTGCACCAGCGCTGCGCCAGGAGATCTGGCCTGGGAGGCAGTGACCAGGCCTGAAAGGTGAATCCAAACAAATCCCTCTTCCTTTAAACTACATGTGTTGGATATCGGGCTTGGGATAAGGACAGTGATTAAGACAGGTGATTAGGACTTGGCTGCCGAGGCCCGGGGCCTCCCACATGGGTATACACCACGTCTCTTCCCACAGAGGCCCCTGGCATGTACTGCTTTGCCCAAGGGGTGCCACCATGGAGCCACTGTGGCTGCACTTGACCTCTTCACATCACTACCCTGCCACACCTCTGGGTCCTCCTCTCTGTCAGTTTTGTTGAGCAGAGGAATGAGCTGGAAGTCAGGATGGCGGCGCTACCTAAGCTCCCCGCGTGGATGCGCCACAAACCCGATGTGCGTGTGGGCATGCGCAGGGCCACACTAACTCAATGGCTGAATGTGGGGTAAGACAAGTGGTCACCTGGGGCTCCAAAGAAACCATGTCACCCAGATACTGCCAGCCCAGGGCACGTGTCGTGCCAACTGCGCTCTTCCTAGTTTCTTGTCATTTTCCCCAAACTGAGTGGTCTAATAGCTTTTTACTCTGCACTTACATTGTTTTGGGGATTATGAGAAATCCTGAGAGGGTTTAAGCATCGGGGAGCATGCACATGGGGTGTGTGAGATGCTACACTGCTCTGTAGAAGGGACTAGGACCCATAGACGCAGTGTCTGGGGCCCTGGGGCCCCTCCCTGTGCATACTGAGGAACCCCAGCCATCCCACTGCACCTGGCAAGAGACCCTACCGACCCTGCTGCTCCGTGTCCTCTGACAGTGGCTTCCTGCGCACAGGCTGAGGTCTGGCTGTCTGTGTTTTGGTTTTGTCCCTCAGTCCCACAGGGGAAGGGAGCTGAGAGAGAAAGGCTTCCGCCTGCCCTTTGGGGCCAGGTGTCTGTGGGCACCTGCTCTCTTACCTGAGACCCCAGATTCCCTTCCATGGCGCTCCGCAGTCACTGCGTTCCCACAGACGGCAGGAGGACAGAGGCAGCGCTGAGCAGCGTGGCTGCCGTGTGTGGACCGAGGGCACCAGGCCTGAGGCTGGGGTCTCATGGTGTCTCCTGGGGTCCCCAGTGCTCCTGGAGAGAAAGTGCTGTGGCTCTGCAGGGTCCTGGTCTGGCTGCAGCCAGGGTCACCTGCTGGAACGCAGGAGGGGACAGGGCCCTCCCTCCTCCTGAGCAGCAGCTGCCACGCACCGGGCCGTCACACACCGACCGGCGCTGCAGCCCTCTGCTTCGGCAGAGGTGTCTGTCTGCAAAGTTTGGCTTACCACCGGTGGCCGGGTGGTATGTGGAATTCAGCCTGGTACACTCATCACCCTGCACGAGGCTGGGCCTCACGTGGGGAGGGCAGGTCAGTGCTCATTTGGTCCCCAGAGAGGAACCGCTCGTCCAGGGTCAGTGTCAGCATCCTGGGGCAGCAGGCAGAGCAGTGGCCGTGTCCTGGACCACAGCGTAGGTAGCTGGTGCGGGAAGACAGTGAAGCCTGCGGACAAGAGCTCAGCACTCGGTGCGCCTCTCACTCCTGCATCTTCCTTCCTGACGGTGGTCATCCTCTAGGTGACGTCCTGAGCTCCAGGCGGGCAGCTTTCTAGGCTTTCTTGGAGCAAGCTCGGGCCACTTTTGGGGCAGAGCAGTCCCTGGGCACAGGAGAGAGTGGCAGTGCCTGCAGACTAGGACTTCGACCGGGCGGGTGGCTCTTCATGTTCCATGGCGTGGTGTGCCTGGCAGAGGAGCAGGCCTGGCCCCCCAGCCGAGGGCAGAGGCCTCCTAGAATGCTTCCCTGCTGCATCTACTTCAAGCCGCATTTGGCCCGGGGTCAAAGTAGGACAGAGAGGTGAGGGATCAACATCGGAGAGGGTTTCTGGGACCCAGAAGACAGTAGGGCCTGTCCACTGCTTACCTGGGGGACTCAGAAAAAGTGCTGTGAGTCTAAAAATGCATCTTATGACATCCTGTGTTACTTTTAAACTCCATTTGAATTATGCATTTGTACATTTTTGCAACTGCTGTTGAGAAAAATCCAAAACTCTGGGGTGGTCAGCAGAGGAGATATGCTCGTGTTGGTCCCTGACGAGACGCGTCCTGCCATGGTTTGGTTTTGCTTCGTGAAGCCACGGGAGAGTCCCCCATCACCTGGGTGTGGGTGCAGGCACGTGCTCCGCCACCACAAAGGCAGGAAGGTGCTCTCTTTATTTATTTATAGGAGAAATGACAGCAGTCGCTGCTGTTTTTTCCTACAGAGAAACAAATATTGTCTTATTTTGCCTATAAATTGCTGCACTTTAAACTTCAGCAAACACATTCGGGAGACTCAAGTCTCCTTGTGTTGTTAGTGCATGTAGTTTGTATGCAAACTGGCACCTTGTGCCCATCCACCCTGGGGAGAATGACTATGTGTGGCTCCCAGGTCCCACGTCCCACGTCTGCATGGACCACACATCCTGCTGCGGGGGACACTTCGGGGTATCCAGGAGAGCAGCCAATGGATGCGGCATCCTACAAACTAACCCTTAGAAAAAAGCACCATGCAAATGTTTTACCAACTGTAGTGCCACTTTCATTTATATGAAACTTCTTACCTGTCTGCCGTCACTTTTTCCGGCACACACTAGCTAAATCTATTTTCCATCAGTGGGGTCTCCTTGTCGCTACAGTGATTCAAGGTGCCGGTGGCCTCCCTGGGTGGAGTGCCCCCCCCCACACTCACTACCCAGCCAAGCACTTTACCTGACAAGGATGCAGGGTTTGTACCACATACACCTTTGGGATCTCTTCCACTCAGAAGCCAGCAGGGCTGTGGCCCTCAGTCTGGGCACAGGAGATACACGTGGAGCAGAGCAGCTGGGCAGCTCTGGCTTTGTGGCTTCCTCAAGAGGCCCTGTGGCCCTCTTGGCTCTCCACGGCTGTGAGGTGATCCCCACAGGCCACCACTTCTGTTTGCAGCCATCACGATGAGCCTGCACTGAGCATAGCCAGCCTGGGGACAAGCTTTGAACTCTCAGGAGCGGTTCTCGACGTGCCAGCTGTGTCTTCACAGCACTGAGCGTTACCTGCACCCTCATCACCACAGCCAGTAGGCTGTACTCAGGGTGCTGCCAGAGGAGATGGCAGACCAGCAAGCTACATGTGGTGCCAGGTCAAAGGGGAGGGGAAAGAGGGCACTGGCAGGGACAGGGCTCAGGGCACCCCCATGTCAGGTCCGCCCTTCCTGGGCCCTGGGGAGCAGCACCTCAGGGACCCAGAATGATTGGTGGTGGGGCTGGGCAGTGCCGGCTTCAGCCAGTCTCGGGAGAATGAACTGAGTGTCTGCCACCCCATCTGTGCCTGTGGCTGGGTCCAGGCTGGACTGTGGCTTTGCCTCACCAGTGCCCCTGCGTGGGCTGGAGCAGGGCCCTGTCCCGAGAGTCTGTGACAGCGTGGTCACTGCCATCAGCTCGGAGAGCTGCCTCCAGGGTAGCTGTGAGCACAGCTCGGTGAGTCTCAGTGGAGGCAGCAAGGCCTTGCCCGTCTGAATCTGGGCAAGTGACAGTGACACCCCCCGGGCCCACGCAGCTTCAGGGAGGCCACACTGGGCTGGGCACCTGGCTCAGTCACCTTGTGTTTTTAATTTGAGAGGTCTTGGTGAAATTCCACACCTCCACATGCGAATTTCCTTCTAAAAAAGTTGACTGCCATAATTACACGTTAAATATGATTCAAATCTGCAGGGAACTAACTCAATAAGCATGAAAAAATTAATGAAAAGCTTAATTATTATAATAATACCATTAAAATCTAATAAAGAAAGAAAAAAAGTTGACTTCATTTTATTTTAGCTTGGGCATATAATATCTTTTTCCCCCTTTAGCAGGACTATAATTAATTTAGATTTCAGTTTTCAGAAAAGCTAAATCATATGCTATGGTGCTTAAAAATATTCAGAAGGGTGCTGGGCACAGTGGTCCTAGCGCTTGGTGACCCCAGGTAGGACCATCTCCCACAGCGGGTCCCTTGGCCACACTCCACCCCTCTGTGGCCTCTGCTGCTGGTTGCTGGGTGAACCCGGAACACAGGACACTCCCGCCATTGTGAACTCTGGGAAGAGTGGCACGAAGCCCTGGACTCTGCAGTCTGCCCGGGCAGACGAGGCCGATACGCCCAGCTTCATTTTCAAATGAAAGGCGTATCAGTGTTTCTGAGGAGAATGAGTCAGGATCTCCTCACGCTGGGGTTCCAAGCAGGGGCCAAACCAATGGCAGGAGGGACTGCAACCCGTCCCCTGACTCAAGGCAACTCCTTCCGCTGCCCCCCCCCCCCCGATTTGGTGGAGTGTGCCCTCCGCCTCTCTCAAGGGCGCCCGAGCTCTCAGTTTGTCGTGGAAGCGGAGCCCGGCAGGCCAGGCTGGGGCAGGTCTGCTGGGCACGGGGGGGGGGGCAGGGGGCACTTGCTCAGTGGTTTGGGAGCTTGTCAATGGCGGCTGATCCGTAATGCCGATGTTTCTCCTGACTTCAGCCGTCTGTCTGTCAGAGTTTCTTTGTTGATCTGGGCTTGAGGTGGAGCACTCCCCAACGGAGAGCCTGCGAACTCCAGGTCTGGGCCCTTTTGCAGAGCTCCCTGCAGAGGGCTGCGAAGCGAAGGTCCGGGAGCCCGGAGCAGCACAGGCAGGGCCCCACTGGCACACCCTCCACGGGGCGCAGGGCTGCGCTTCGCACGCAGCCAGAGCCATGAAGTTCGCTGCGCCTCCCTTCCCCGGTGGGTTGGCTATCCTGCTGCCCCCAGATTGTGCAGGTCCTAAAGCAGGAGCCCAGCCTCAGGAGTTCCGCAGCCCTGCTGTCCCAGGCTTGGGCCCAGCTCTGCTGGCCACATCTGGGCATCTCAGGTATGCCATATCATCAGTGCCTGGGATGCCAGGGAGACAGGTGGAGGAGCGACAGGCAGTTCTGAGGGGAGTGTGGAGAAGATGAGTCATGGGATCCAGAGTGGAGCCCAGGGTCACCCCCTGAGCAGGAAGGAAGAGGCAGAAGGTGTCACCAGCCTGGTGCAGGAGCCCTGGGAGCGGGTACCCCTTCGCCCCCATAGGACCCTCCCTGCTGTGGTATCTGGGGAGTCCCGTGGGCTTCCTACGCCTGTCGTTCAGTGTCTGTGTCCCGCCTCTGGCGCCCCAAGCTCCAGTGCTCTGCACGGCAGTGAGGCCTCGGTCCCCACTGCAAACTCTCTCGGGTGTAAGCCTTGTCCTTAGACCTGTCAGCAAGCTTGGGATCGCTATGGTACCCAAGCAGAGAGAGAGATTCTCTGTTCAACCCCGACAGTGCAGAGATCTGGAAGGGTTTGGAGCTGTGGCAGCCAACCGAAGGGGAAGCCAGACTTGAGAGCCGTCCCCATGCCTGCTGGTGAGCTCACTGAAAAAGGAGAAAGGAATCTCCTGAGCCAACACGTTTCTCAAGAAAAATTTCTGCTCTAGTTCTAGAGACAAGGTGCGAAGTGAGACGTGCTGCAGCTGTGAGCCAGGAAAGACGTGTCCCCGCATCACATCAGGCAGTCCAGGAAAAGCAGCCTGGAAGGTAGCTGGGTGGGGCCCTGGCAGCTGCCCACGTCTGGGGCAGAGAAGCCACAGGTCCAACCAGGAGCATCCTGCTCATTTTCGCCACCTCGACCAGTGTGCTGACCTCATCGGCTGGCCAGTGACCCCCAGATGGAGCGCCCGGCTGTGTGCGGCTCCCGAGCAGCTCAAAAGAGGGGCAAAGTGAGCTGCTTCTTCCTACTGAGTAGCCCAGCACTCACTGCCGAGCCCAGCTTTCCTCCCTGCCAGCGGAGCTGTGAGTCTCTCTGGAAGGCTTGGCTCTGCTCGTCTCATGGGGCCTCCTCAGACAGAGGAATGAAGTTCAGTTTCAGTCTGCGAGTCCTTCACATTTTCTCTGCCTAGTTGACCAGTTCCTTTCTACTTTCAGCCTACGTCAGGGTTCACAGACTTTTACTGTGTGAAGAGGCCAGGAGTGGGGAAACTCACTACCCACTGATCGCTTTAGGCCTGTGTCAAAAATAAACTGGTGTGCAGTGTGGTGTGTGTCCGGGTGTGTGGTGTGGCCTGCATCTGGGTTCTGTGCTGGTCCTTTGTGGGTGTGACCACCCAGGCACCTTGGACTGCTGTAACCATGTAAGCCTGGAAGCAGATGGACTGATTTCTCCTCCTTTATGATTTTTTTGGTATTTTTTTTATTTGAAAAAACTTCTGATTTATTTTAATTTCCATAGCAAACTTTAGATTAATAACATTATATATATATATATATATATATACACAAAAATTTTTCTATGATTTAGTTGTATTACATTAAAACATTGTTTTACATTCAACATTTGCCTAGCTGACATGTTTGGAGTGAGTTTTGAAAAAAATCTGCTTAAAGATGAGTTCACTTTTTGTTTTTAAGCTTACTCTATTGATCTGTGTCTTTTAACTGGTATATCTGAACCTTTTACATTTTTTTTTGATATTTTAGGAATCAAGTACACACTTTGTTTTCTGTTTGCTCTGTTTTTTATTGCTCTGTTCGGTTTCATGCTTCTCTGTGGGTTATTTGAATAGTTTTTCTTTTTTTTCCAATTAAGTTGTGTTGCATTTATAAGGTTTTTAGTTCGTTTCCTGATGCAGCTTGTTTGGGGCTCAAGTTTTACATCATCCACATGAAATTTAGTAAATGTGCCTCGGATGTAAGGACACGACATGAGATTTATTACTGTCAACTAATGGTAATAGTTGAGTCAGTTGAGAGAAGTACAGAAAAAACAATTTTTTATGTAAAATCATGTTTGTTGTAAATATCTAGTACATTCCCTTTACATATATCTAGAATAAAATCAAGTTGTATTACAATTAGTTCATCACTGAACATAAATTGAAAAAGCTACAAGAAGGAAAGTATTGTATTTGCCAGTTGTTGTACTCTTCTTGCTCTTCCTTCATTCTTGCTTTTCTGATATTACTTTTCTTACCGTTTTTTTTGAAGTCTTTATTGGTACCTTACATATGCACAACATGACTGCACTCAAAAATGAGAATTTGTCCCAGGATATGACACAACTTAATTCCCATTTTAATTTTCTTTAGAGTCCCTCTCACCCATTCCTTCAGGGTTTATCACTCCGGAGCAGCTTTTCTTAGCTTCCTTCATCTGGAAATGTCTTGGTTTACTCTTCTTTCTTCACACTCACCTGGCAAGGTTTCTGGCCGGAGTGTCCTGCTCTTTCTGTGGCTGCAATCTCCGGGACCTCCGGTAGCTTCTGCGCCTCTTGCTGAGAATCCTTGGCGGGTGGGTCATGCCCCGTGGGTGAGTGGTGGCCTGTCATCCACGACGTGTCCTCTCTAAACACTTTGTCAGTTAGAAATTTCAGAAGCCTGCTCAGCTTCTCAGCCTGTAGGTTAGGGTCTTCCACCGTGTGGTGGAGAGCTTGACGAGAGAATTCTTAGCGAACCGTGACCCTTTTCTCTCTCCCCTTTGCTTTGTGTCCCTGTGTCACAGTCAGTCTTGATTGTTGCCTTGGCTGACATGAGAGGTGACCTCCAGGTCCCTGGAGCACCCCCGGCGGGGTGTAGGCCTGACCTGGGTACCTGCTGGCTCTTTGCTGTGCTGTGCTCACTGATGGCCCCGAGCCGAGCAGTTCTCCTGCTCCAGGCCTTTCGGCCACGATGACCACAGACTGAAAGCTCTGGGAGCCAAACGGAGCCGCTGCCGCTCCACGTTCCGGCTTCACGGGGCGATGAGCACACACAGGTGATTTGTACTCGCTGTGGCCCCGCAGGGCCGAGCTTCTGCCCTGTTCCAGCCCATTTCCCCGTCGTGCAGACTGCGTAGTTTCTGTTACCCTGTCTTCAGGTTTGCTGATTCTTCTCTCCATGCTGCTGTCAAGTAAACCCACTGAGTTTTTTCACTGAAGATTTTGTAGTTTTAGTTCTTAAATTTCCACCTGGTTCTTCATATCCTCTATTTTGGACTGGAATTTCCGCTTTCTTCTTTTGCTTACAGGGTAGCCCTATCTCTCATCAACGTACTTTTATCATGGCTGCTTTGAAATGGTTTCAGATAATAAAGCATCTGTGTCATTTTAGCACTTCAGTGGCTTAATTTCATCCACTTTGAGAGTTCCAACTACCTCATTACCACAAGTAGGATGGGCATTTAGCTGTTTACCTGGTGCCCACTGGGACTCTGGTTGGGATGGCACTGGGCAGGGTTGAAGTCTTGACTCTGTATCCCAGCAAAGCCAGGAAGTGTACATTACCAGTGCTCCTAGGGAATGAAAGTCTAGGATCTCCATGTAGCAGCCACCAATCCTGGGCTGTGGGCCCAGGTATAACCAGGTGGCCTTGAGAATCCAGTCCTCCGGCTCAGCTTTCTCTGGCACTGCCTGGCCAGGATGTTGGGACACCTTACAGCATCCTCAGAAGTGTCAAATCTGGCTTCCCGTTGTCTCTGACTGTGTGCGATGGATGGGCCAGTTTTTGCTTTTTTTTTTTTAAACATGGTGCTTTGCTGGTGTGTGGGGTGGTTACAGTTTAGAGCTCTCAGTCTCATGAGGCTGCACGTATGGGTCTCTGGAGCACAAGCCCGGAGCACATGGGACAAAATGGAAAGCAGCAAACTCCATATGTGTCCTTCCATTCCTGGGGCTGCTCGCCAGTCTGACTTCTGTCCAGCTCTGTGTCCTTGTTTTCTTCTCCTCTTTAATTTTTAATGGCATTTGGTGAGAGGAATATAGAAAAGATACTCTGTGTTCCTAGAAGACATGTCATGATTCATTTTTTCTCTAAAACAACTTATTTTATGAACCTTAGGGATATTAACATCTTAAAAATCATTTCATATTTCTGATTTGAAAGGCTATCAATCAACTCTAGCACTTTGCTGGCAGACTCCTGAAACGCCCCAACCCAGTATAAAATTATTCCTTAGTTTCAGCCTCTTTGATGCTGTAACTGCTAAAAATTCCTGTATTACCCAAGGTGCCATTTGATATCAAAATGCAGTGCACAATACTTTTCTTCCTCTTGATTTTGTGTCTTGAGCTCTGTCACCTCCCTCCACCTGACCCTCTGAGTCCACCCCGGCTCTGGCAGAGTTGGGTGACTCTTCACAACTCACACCAGAGTTGGTCAGGCTCTCATGTTGGTCTTGAGAATTTTTGTTGCAAGGGAATAATGGGAAGAGAAGACACTTTGTGAAGGCTTTTCACATTCATGTGTCTCCTGCAGACACTGCGTGCCAGTCAGCTTTCTCTCGCTATCACACACTTTAAAAACAGAAAAGGGTTGTTTTTCCACCATTTCAGAAGGCTCAGGGTTACTTGTCCCTGTGGATTTGACTTGTGTGGGGGCAGCACACCAGAGTGGGGCACTCACCCAGTGGCTCACGGCATGGCTTCCAGGAAGCTAAGAAAGAAGCTGAGGAAGTCCAGGTAGCAGTGTCTCCTTGAGACCACCAATCACACTCCACCTCTCACAGGCTCCACCTCTTAAAGAGCCCTCTACCCTCAGTAGTGCTAATGCTGTGGACCAGGCCTTCCTCACACAATACTTGGGGGACATTTAAGAGCCAGACTCGGAGCACTGCAACTGAGCCTGTAGCCCCAGACATGAAAGCAGACCTGAACTGACAGACCCCCTGTGGACTCCTGTGGATTCCAGAACTCAGAGCAGAGCCAGTTTGGCATGGAGTGAGGGATGTGATAGATTTGTTCTCGTGCACAGTCAGGAGACCTCGCTGTCCTTATGGCAGGGCCTGTCTCTCTGTTCACTGTCGGACTCCTCTACTGGGCTCCTTTGCTCACAGTCACACTCTTGTCTGCACACTCAGAACCAGGGAAGGGCTCTGTGATTATGTGTTAAAGAAATGGACACACATGTTGTCATGGTGGGGCTTTCTGAACAATACGTTCCTAGAAATTTCCTCTCGGGAAGATGCTCCTGGGCTCCAGCAGCTGCTCTGCGCTCGGGCATCAGCCCTTACCCTCAGTGGCACTATCCACTGGCATTCACCATGGAGGCATAGCAAGCAGCCAGGTGAAAATCATGATTGGCCCACACCTGAAGCGCCAAGTTCAGAAAGTTCCTGAGAGCACATTCCCAGTACTCCCCACGTGTACTCTCCAGGGAGCCCATGGCTTCATTTCTGCAGCTGAGATCTCATGTTGTGCGCAGGTTGTGCATCTGCAGAGGGATCCCACCCAGGCAGGCAGGAGCTGGGCCAGTGCCCAGCCCGGGCGCTCCGCGATGGAAGATGCAGCAGGTGCAGAGGGACCATCTGTGGGGAGAGGCCAGGCTCCGGGGAAAGAGACACCTCTTTGGGAGATCCAGGCTGCCAGGAGCTGCACTGCCTGAGCGGAGTGTTACTTAGTGAAAAATAAGCGTCTTCTACAGAAAGTTATTCCATTGCGGCACGATCTTAGGCTGTGGATTCTCCTACATGATCTCGTTCACTGCGCACCATCTGAGACAGGGACACTAGGACTGGAACATTAGGCTGTTAGGACAGAGGGCGGGTTGTGCATCTGCAGAGGGCTCCCACCCCGGCGGGCAGGAAGCCCGGAGCATGTGTGTGTCCTTCTTCGCCGGTTTAGTCACAGGCCATCTTTCCCAGCTCCTCTGCAGTTTCCCTTGAATCCACCTTTAGTTCATCTTTAGCCACAAAGTAGTCAGGAAGCATCAGCTTGTTTCTTCTTTCTCCGGGGCGGCTCAGCCTGGCTGCACGGTGTCTGGTGGCTCCCTGGCCCTGCCGTGGTTGCTCTCCCATGACATTCCTCATGTCCTGCGCCCACTGCTCCTTGTCTTGCACGAAGGCTCTGTTTCTGCCCCTCTCTGCCCAGGCTTTGTGGGGAGAGAGGCTGAGGGAGGGAAGGTAGCACAGGGTGGCACCTGCAGCGGCTCACGGATCTCTTCCTGGTGATGTGCAGTCTTCCATGCAGCCCAGGCGTCCACACAGCGTTTACTCTGCCCCTCCACCGCTGACACATTTGGGTGCATGCCTGGTGCCTGCGGGGGCGCAGGAGCCTGTGGCTCGGTCCTCGGTGTGGACACCGGCTCACCCCTCCTGCGCTGAGGCCCGGGGCACATACAGGGCTGGTTTCTCCGCTCGGAGCTTCAGATGCTGCACAGCCTCTCCCGGTAACTTATTCAGGCATCAACCGGAACCTGGTACTGTGAACCACAGTACCAAGTCTGGCTCTTTTTCTGTATTCATTAGGAAAGTCTTCTGTTCTGGCTGGTCTTGGGTTTCTCAAAATCTATTTATTTTTAGTCTTCATAGTGTCTGCTACAACAACAAATTCATTCACAGAAAACTGAGGCTCTGGGAAGTACTTGTTCCTATTTTAAATCTTATTCACATTAATGGTTAGCCAAAAATTATGTCAAAAAAGAGACTGTAGTTGAACAAGTGATAAACAGTGAGAATGCTTGCAGGGTACATCTACAAAGAATACAGTTGTCCATATTCTGTGTCCTCAAAATTTCAGGCTGGTAAAAAAGCAAATGGCAGAATTATAGCTGGATCATAGCACACTTACTGTGCTGAAGGCTAAGCCAGATCCAGGAGGCACTATGGAATATCCCGACTGGAGACTTTTAGGAGGGCAGAGCCATATGAAGAAAGACAGAGGAGGGCCTAGACACCGTGGAAACCTGAAAACTCAGTGTGGTGAGCCACTCACAAATGTCAGGGTCAGTTCTTCATTTCTCCATATTCCAGGGGAGGGGAGGGACAGAGAGAGCAAGAGAAACAGACAGAGACAAAGAGAGAGACAGAGAGAGAGAGAGAGAGAGACTGAGATAGATTGAGATTGTCTGTATGTTTGGGGAAGTTACAGGCACAAAATAAAACAACTTGAAATCACGATGTTCATGAGGCATTCATGAGCTCGTGAGTGACCATCACGGGGTGCTATCTCCAGGAGAGTCTCTGCCCAGCAGTGAACATAAAGCCACGAGTGATGGGTATATGATCACTCTCACAAATCACACAGTTGATATTTGGAATATTTCTTATATATTGAACATTAATTTGCTCTTCGCATAAATCAAGTCCAATAAGAACTTTAACTAACTCTACAGCTCCCTGCGACACCAAGGGAACATGCCTGCTGTCTTTTTAATGCACGTGTGAGGGCATCAGGGCTGGGTCAGTGTCACGCAGGGAGTGTGGAGCGCAGGGCATCTACACTCCCTGGCCGCGGCTGGGGTGGCCACGCAGGCACGCAGCCTGGGCCATAGCTGGCAGGGAGATGGTGCTGTGGTGGAGCATGGCTGTCTACGGGGGGAGCCAGAGACTACAGAAGGAGCCTGTGAGACTGTAACTGCAGCTGTGACAGCTAGGGATGCAGGAGCAGCTGAGGGGCCCTGACACACAGAGCCCGGGACAAGACGGGTTCCTCGCTGGCCATGCAGCAGGGGCATGGAGGCCCGGCAGCCTCAGAGGCCAGGAGGTGCTGAGAAGAAGGGAGGAAGCTCTACTGCGCGGAGCCAGCTGACAGCCGAGGGCCATGGCGCAGGCCACACAGCGCAGGCTGGATGGCCCAGTGCAGAAGCCACACGGAGGATTCTGAGCCCTGTTGCCTGCAGCTCCGAGGGCACAGTGGCCTCTGAGGACTCAGCCAGCCTAGGCCAAGGGACCTTGCATCCTTGGTGGGTTTCAGATTGGGATTCTTCCACCTATAGCAATAGTGCACGTGTACACACACACACGCACACACATGTGTACATATGTGCACACGTGTACACACACGTGTACACACACTCAGTTGTCTCTAAAGCATTCTCCAGAATTTCAGACATAAAAGTGAAGTTCAAGAGTGTCTTCCAGTAAGCAGAGTCTCAGCATAAATCTTGCGCGGTGCAGGGGCGCAGCTCAGCGGCGAGCACGTGCCTGGTGTGCCAGGCTGCAGGCTCTGTCGGCAGTGCTATGAGAAAGGAGACGGAGCTCCCCCGGAGCTGGGACCCGAAACGTGGAATAAGAGCACAGGTGCAGCTCCAAGCAGTGCACCAAGGCTGGTGGACGCGGGTGATCTCTGGGGGTCTGGGGTGGCCTAAGTACGCCAGGCTGGGGTCACCCCACTCACTGTCCTGTGGCTGCAGGTGCTCATGGGCTCCCAACAGGGCGGTGCTGATGGCAATGGGGGCTCTGTGGGCAGGAACATGGGAGAAGGGACAGAGGGCCACACAGGCCTTTCTGGGCGCCCTGTGAACAGGGCTGTGTGAGTGTGAGTCCGCTGGACTCTCATCTTCTGCAGGGAGGGTCTGGGGACCATTCCTGGTGCTGCACAATCAGAAATAGCCAAGCACATGCAGGGGAAATGAGGAAGAGCCAGGAGGTGATTCTGCCCATGGAGTGGGGCAGGCCAGGGAGAAGAGACGGGACGGGCAGGCAGGGGTCTTCAGGGCCTGTGAGGTGTCGAAACCCGACCACACCTGCTCTGACTCAGGAGTGGGGTTGTGTGCCGGACATGCGCACTCCGAGGCGCCTGGGCTGTGTGTGCCACAACGGGCGCCTACCCCCTCCCGACCACATCGGCGTAGCCTCAGCCGCCGCAATCAGGGCTGCAGCCTCCAGTCCACGGGCTCCCCGGGTGGATCCCACAGCTCAGTCCGTGTCCCAGACCTCGGCCAGCAAGACTCGGAGGAGTAAGTCAGTTTATGCCTGGAGAGCAGGGCGGAGGGGCAGCAGCTGGAGGTGTGGGCTCTGCTGAGGGTGAGTGTGACAGGGGCACGCTCTGCCTGCCGGCCTTGTGCTGTCTGCGCGTGGGGGGCAGCTGCAGGGCACTGCTGTGTGGACTTGCGTGTGTGTGCCTCGGTAACTGTGCTAAAATCCAGAGTGGGCGCTCTATAACCCAACTGGGTAGGTGCCACTTAAGAGGGCACATGAGACTGTGAACGCAATGAGCTGATCAGGGAAACCAAGGCTGGGGGCCCTTTCAGGAACGCAGTCTGAAAAGGGGCTTAGTCCCTTCACAGGAGCAAGGCGATAAGCCACGGGAGAGCCCAGCTGTGTTCCGTGAAGGCCTGGGGAGTGGCCGGGGCAGCCCCAGACACTGCTGACAAGGGCACGGCTGTCTGGCTGGGCGAGGAGGGGCCGGGGCAGCAAGCACTCTGCTCTCCTGGGTCTCCTGCTTACTCTGTGCACCAGGAGAGACACCCCAGAGTCCTCTACCTGGGCTGTCTCTGTTCTCTGATAAAATCATTTTCACAGATTTTCTTAAAAAGAAACCATTTTGTTGCTTTTGCCCCCAAGTGTACAAGTCGAAGATCTCTCCACAGAGCGCCAAGTGTTATTCTCTTAAACATGGGCTTCAAGAAAGGATGAGCATGTTCTTTAACAACTTGCTGCAGCCCCAAAGCACCTTTCTCAAGTTCCTCTGTGGAGACAGGACCGCAGCCTCGGTGGCTGGAGGCCACTTCACAGCAGCGCGCAGGACTGACTCCTCCCGTGAGAAGGGGCCGGAGGGGGGTGTAGAGCCCCGTGCTCGTGTCCCGTTTCTGCACAGGAGCGCTGCTCCGGACTCAGCGGGCCCCTCCCCCCGCGCTGGGGGCCGCGTTCGTCCTTGGGCGTGTCCGGCACTGCCTGCGTGCCGCACACATTTCCTCCGTTTACCCAGACCCTCAGCCCTCAGGAGGAGACTGGAGCATTTGGTGCTTGCAGGTTTCATTTTAGAAAGGAGTTAAATTTGCAGTGAAGCCCTCTGCACAGCACAGCGGTTCAGAGCTTATGCAGAACCGTGTTGGCCAAAACGCCTACTCAGGAGTCCTGCGAAAGCAACTACGAATTAAAGAAGACAGTGGTTTCCCAAGCCGTTCTCCTTTTCCAGTCTTATTCCTTCTTGCCCGTAAACTAGAGGTAATTGGCACATGAAGACAATGGAAGATATGTTTTGGAATTATTCAGCCATTTATTTCCTTTGTACCCACCCTCCTCCACCCTCCACCCATCCATCTCATTTGTTCAGCTGTTTCTACTTACCTCTGCCTCTTACTCCCTGTGGGTTATTGATTATACATCTATATCATGCATTATCCATCTCTTCTCTCTATGTATTCATATCTACTTATCTATTCACTTATATATTGCCCATTCAGCTACATCTGTCTATCCATCTATGTATTTTTCTGTCTGTCTGTCCATCTATCTTACAGAGTCTGTGCCCTCTTTGGCTGTATGTCTGACTGGAGGGACAGTGACAGACAGAAACAGGTCTTTCCTCTGTTGACCCTAAAATCTAATGTAAAGAAGTGAGAAAGCCTAACTCACACGAGTGAAGGTCTGGCGTGGCCCCAACTGCGGAGCAGTCACCGCGCCGGAGTTCTCAGCTGGCCGGAGAGTGAGCAGCGAGCAAGCTTGTGGTGCTGGGAGGAGGCCTCGGTGCTCTACACCTGCTGGGGAGCACTGATGACCCCACACCTGGGAGCACTGCTGCTAGAAAACAGTATGGGCAAGAGACTGTCACTGAGCTTTGGGAGAGGCCGAGGTATCTGTCTGGAGCACAGAGCTCTCCGGACAGCAGGAGCGCTATGGGTGCGGCAGCCAGGGCCAGCGCCTTGTCTTCTGGCCGTGTGCGGTTCTGGGCTGTGCGGGCTGCAAACAGAGAGCTGCAGCCAGGAGAGGGTCAAGAGCCAGGGCTGAGCAAGCTCTGTGCTCCGGGGTTGGAGGCTGATCTGAAGTTCAGCAGCGGGGTTTGCCTTCAGATTCATCCCTGCTGGAGTTCTCAGGCACTCCT
Organism: Petromus typicus; assembly: GCA_004026965.1. NCBI lineage: Eukaryota > Metazoa > Chordata > Mammalia > Rodentia > Petromuridae > Petromus > Petromus typicus. The sequence continues at coordinate 31,060 of PVIR01000989.1, forward strand.
GAGCCTGCTGCTGCGCCCTGCGTGCCCATACCAGACAGCCCTGGTTCCTGGACGCGCTCTGGTGAGGGTCCTCTCACACATGCTCCTGGAGCCTTCTGTGCCATAAGAAGCATGACCTAGTCTTCTGTTTGCAGCCTCCTGCTGTTTAAGGTGCATCTCTGAAAGGCAGGAAGTAATCAGTTCTTGCTTTCCTTTCAGTCTTCTCATCTCTGTCTGTTGTAGCTTTAATCCATTTACAGTTAATGTAATCATGGGTGGTATTGCACTCAGTCTGTCGATTTGCTATTTTTCCCTTGGTCCCTCCGTTCCTCTTTCCAACTCGCTTTACAATGAATGCCGGGAGCGCCGCTGGAGGCAAAGGCTGCTTCTCCTGGCCTGGTCTCACAGTGCAGCGCACAGCCACACTCTGGTCAGGGCGCTGCCAGTGGCTGAGAGACCGGCACATGCCTGTGACCTGGGGGGTGGCATCCATGGGGACCAGTCTTTCAGACTTGGGCCTGCACAGGGGCCGAGGGACACCTGCTGCTCACCTGGCCACGGCTGTCCCCCCTCCTCTACTAACCTCTATGTGACCTGTCCACTTGCCAGGCTGACCAGGCCTGCTCCTGTGACGAAGCCTGGCCCAGCGGAGCGCCTGGGCACTGTATGAATGAATCCTGCTTTGGGGAATGCACCCCTGCAGCTGGAAATGCACTGGCCACTGACACAGTGGCCACCACAAAGGGAGGTGCTCAGGAAGAATGCGAGACGGAGCCTTCACTGAGCGGAGGGAACTCAGGTGCTCAGGGATGATGTCCTCTGGCAAAACCGGGAAAACGCCCGGACCTGAGGTGACGGTGCCAGGGCTTCCTTGAGAGGAGCGTCAGGAAGATGAACTGCCAGGGCGCTGGGGAGTTAGCGAGAGTGCTGTGTCCTCCTGCGTATGCGGGCGCGCACAGGTGTGCGAGCCTCTGGGCACACTCTGGGATCTGTCTTCTGTCCTCTTGGAAGGCGGGCAGAGGGGAGCACGATGGAGAAGAGATGGCAGCGTGCTGACCGACTGACCTCAGCAGAGGCCGGAGTCCGGGACACTTTGAGTCACCTCTGGAGCCCCTGTCTGCTGGCTCTTGGCGACACCTCCATGTCTGGCTTGGGGCATGTGGACAGTGGCAGGAGAAAGTGTAGGGTGCTTGCAGGGTGGCACTGTGCGCAGGCCCTGCTTGGGCTGCTCCCTGCCCTTTGGGGTGGCCACACCACCCTCCTGTCTTTATGAGCAGTGTCACAGAGATCTCTCACCCCAGAGCTGGCACAGGCTGCAGATGTCACTCTACCTGCACCGGACGTCACTGGTCCAGCCTGGCCAGAGTCCAGTCGCTTGGTGGGTGTCTGAGGTCCGAACCACGTGAGGGTGATATCACTGTTCACTGTGCCCAGTGGCCTCCCCTTGCCATCACCCACCAAGTGAAGTGCTGAGGTCCTTCCTCATCGCTAAAGTCAGGTGCCACCTCACTGCCTTCACCGTCGATGTAGCAGAGCAGAGGGTCCAGGCCAGGCCCTGGGCTTTGGTGGCCGTGCCCCGTGCTCAGTGTGCCCAACCTCCAAACATTCACGAGCCTGTGCAGATGCGAGTGCAGCACACACACCCCACACACTGAGACCTCAGCCGTGTCTCCAGTGCGTGCTCTGCTACCCCAGACGCGCTGCCCAGAGAGCCCAGTGCCCGGTGTCTGCTGCTCCTGTTTCCAAGGAGGATGCTGCGTCTGGCCGAGCAGCAGCCACATGACTCGGCAGATCGGCCCCCTTTATCCCTGGGTCCCCCATACCAACGCACATCGCCTCGTCCCGAGGCGCTGGGAATGCAGAGATTGCGCAGACAAATGCCGAGTGTTTGTTGATGTGCTTACGAGCCACTGCACGTCTGCTGCAAGATTTTTTGTTCGGTTCATTTGCCATTTATTAAATGGGTTGTTTGATCTCTTGGTGCTTTTCAAGTTCTCTGAACATGCTAGGCACGGCTCTTGTGTTGGAAGAGCAGCTGGTAAGGTTTCCTTCCGCTCGGCTCCGTTCGCAGCTCTCTCTCATGTGTGGAATCCGGGAGCTGCCAGCAACGTGGAAGGGAGGCTATTATCACACAAGGGAAGTGGTGGGTGCCGGGCGGATGTGAACGCAACACATTAGACACACTGCAACCCGGAAAGGTAACACTGGGGCGTGGCAGCAGCAGCTGCGACAGTTATACCGATGTCATTATGCACGTGTGGATCTTTCAAACGAACCCTGTCAATCATTCTGTATAGCAAATGAAAACAGTGAAGCTCAGAGTTTTAACATTAAAAATAAAACAGGCAGAAATCCCATCTCCCCCGAGGGTGCCCCGCTCGGCCTGAGGAGGGTGCCCGCCAGCCCCTCTCTCCCGGGCACTGGGAAGAGCAGGGCCCGGTCACCCCCACGCCGGTGCAGTCACACTTGTTTCGGGGGCTGCTGTGCCACGGAGGTGTCCAGTGCTGGTGGCCCTGTCCCCCGTCCGTGTAGACAGAGCCTGCAGACAGCGAGCCACTTTGTGGTGCCCTCCGCCCTGGCCGCGTCCTGCTCTGGACGCTGTGGTGCTCAATAATTCAGGAGAGCACGAATCAGCATATCTTAGAGCATAGCTGATGTGCCAGCAGACAGATGTGGGCTGTTTCGTTTCAATTAGCCCCTTTGTTGCCGGCAAAAGTCCAACAACCCCCGAGCGAGGCGGGCACATGCAGCCCGTGCCGCCCGGGTCCCGCTCTCGTGTGGTGCCTGCTGCCCCCGAGCCGCCTTGCTCGAGCCTTCGCTGCCACCGTTCTCCCGGGATCACGTCACTGGGATCAGAGGACTTTCTCCTGCGCAGGATAAGGGCTCCATTTTCAGGGCTCTTCTGATCCCCTGGCTAATTGGCTCAGGTGTAAACCTAGCCAGCAGGGCAAGACTTTGAAGTGGTGCTGCCCCTTGGAGGGCCTGGGAACATCCCCGTCCGTGTGTCAAAAGCCGGTGGCCAGGCCTGCCGCTCGGCCGCTTGGAGACGGGAGTCATCACGCTGTATCAAAGGCTGGAGTCCAAGCTGACACCTGACTGTAAGGTCGGCACTGGTTTTGCAGGCTGGACCTGGAATGCGACCTGATGAGGTTTTAATAAGAGGGGCACCCTCGCCGCATGTGCAGGGGCACGAGGTGACACCAGCTGCATCTTCTTTACACAGAGAGCCACCCCACGCTTTGATCAATAATGCTGTTTATTTTAAAAGGGGCTCGATTTGTCTGGGTGCAGGGAGGAGCTCCCCGGCCCTGTGCCCTCTGCCCGAGTCCAGCGTGAGCAATTAGGAAAGGTCATTCCGCAGCACGCAGGGCTGCTTGCTGCTCGTCCTGTGCCACCTTCCCTCAGGCTGCATTTAAAAGGGCCGCGGTGCAGCTACACAAAGCGACAAAGGCTGGGCCGCCCACACCTCTGAACTGACAGTGTCCAGACACCTTTGATTTCTGCTATGCAAACCTGCTATAAAACTAGGTCAGAAGCTGTGTCCTCTGCAAAGACTTGGCACCACCGAAGACTCCAGGAAGATGGGGTCTTTCTGCGGCACCAGGACCGCTCCTGGTCTCCTTCCTCTTCCACTCACCTCCCATATCTGTGCTTCCAAGCAGTGGGTGCCCGGCCGGTGCCCAGGCTCCCGGCACAAATGCACAGTCCTCCTTGCACTTGTCACGCAGATCTGAAGCCACACATGTGGGGCATCAGTGCCCGATGTCCACGTGTGTCCCAGCTGCAGACCTGAGTCTGGGCATACTGTTATGCCCCAGATGCCCAGGCCCTGGGTCAGGCGTGCTCTTGTGCATGATCTCTCCACTCTGGGTGCCACGGCCCACTGCTGGCACTCGGCACAGGTATGAGGTGGCCGCTGGGCTCGGAAAAGCCACTGCTCACGTGTGAGATGAAGACTTTGCCATCCCCAGCCTGAAGGGCCGGGAACAGGCTGAGCATCTGCACACAGTGGAGGATTCCCTAACCGGGACAGGTCCTCGGGCGAGCTTGCGTACGAGGCGCTGGGGTGAGCAGTCCCCCTCCTGGGGCAGCCCCACCTGCAGGACCTGTTTCGTGTGGCCTGCTCCTCTCCCTGCCTTCTGCATCCATGCTCTGTACACTGGGACAGGCAGGGAAAAGGGAAGGTGTCAGGAGGCAGCAGAACTTAGACGCCATCCTGGCCCGTGAGCACATGCCTGGAGGAAGCCCGTGCCACAGACAAGGAGCAGGGTGGGGTCTGAGCACCGAGAAGGAGGGCACAGAGGAGGGGAGGCAGGAAGGAAGGGCTTGCGAGAGTGGGAAGGGACGCGTGGGGGCCAGCGGACATGGAGATGGCCTGACGTCCCAGGCAGAGCCACAGGGCCCGACGGGAAGGGCAGTGCGGGGCCTTGTGGGCACAAGTTGAGCACACGGGTGCCGAGGGCACGGCTGCGCCTCCTCGGCCTCAATGAGAACAGCAAACGGAAAGCCAGTGTGTGGGAACCCGCTCACTGCCCAGGACAGCAACTTCTCCGTGAGTTTAGGGCCAAGTTCTGACCTCAGAAGGTCCTCGGTTTTCCTTGGGCCTGCATTGTAGTTTTATTTGCGTGATTAAGAGATCGGTCTGTGTGGTCCAGGAAACAGTATCTTTGAGAACTCACTCCTTTGCATCGTGAGTTGAGCCAGGACTTCGTGGTCACCTCTGGGGGCCTTTGCCCTGCACATATGTAGGATGTAAATGGCCTAAAGGCAGACAGTATCTAAATGTGCTAAAAGAGGAATGTACAGTTTTGAGTGCTTTTTATTATTTATGTTATAGTTGATCTAATGCACATAGATTTCATTTAATTTTTATTAATGGCTCTTTTAATAATCATTTTACTGTGCTGCTAAAACTCTAGCTGCTGGCTTTTGGGGCTCTCCGACCTTCACCACACGATGCCTGGAGCACAGGGTCTATGGGGGGGGAGGTGCTCTGCACAGTAGGCACCCAAGAGAGCATGCCAGAGGGACATCAGCCAGCCCCAGCACAGGCTTGGCTGGCACCGCCCATCCCACCCTGGGTGGAAAAGTCACCAGCAAAGGACATCTGCCTGGGGAGCAGATGGCTGGGGTGGAGACTCCAGGCCACACGCAGCCCCCATGGCCAGGCTCCACTCTCAAGGGAGAGCCCGTGCACCGCTGATGACACCTTGAAGAGCAGCGTGTCCTCAGATTCGGTGAGAATCAGGCGATGCCATCTGAGGACACAGCCGTCTCCTAAATTGGGGAATTAGCTCCTGCACTGTAAGGACAGTAACGATGGGCCGAGGCTGGAAAAAGTGGAGGGTCTGATTCCTAATGAGGGGCCAGTAGTTGGTTTAAAAACTGCTAGGGGAGGGCCAGATATTTAGCTCAGTGGTTGTGGCACCTGCCTTGCCAGTGCAAGAACCCAGGTTCGATCCTCGGTAACCACATATCACTGTGCTGGGCGTGGTGGCTCACGCCTGTCATCCCAGCACTTGGGAAGCAGAGGCAGGAGGGTTGCTGTGAGTTCAAGGCTGAGCTCAGGGCCAGCCTGTACTGCAAAGCGAGACCCTGTCTCAAAACACCCCCAAACCTGCTGAGGTTGCAGCAAGTGGTGCGAGGCTGTGGTGGGAACTGAAAGGAAGCACCGCAGCCAGGGTCCAAGCCTGGCCCTTCCCCAGGAAGAGCAGGGTGCTGTTCTGTTAGTGTGTAGGTGCTAGGGACCGAACAGGGCCTTGCACCTGTAGGCAGGGCCCCGACCCCAGGCCGCACCCTGCCCCTGGTGCTCTGGTCACGGACCAGAGTTCTTTCGGGAAGAACGGTCAGCTGCCTAGCACACCTGGGCACCCATGTAAATGCTTCTCAGGGTCCAGTGCGATGGACACACCCCAGGGCTCCATGAGCAGGGGGTGCACCCCCATCCACTGGCTCATTCTAAACTTGTCCAAGGGCCCCAGGGGTGTGACTTCTGCGCAAGAAAGGAAAGAAAATCAAGACTTTACCAGTGACTGTGATATGAGTTGTGTCCTCCAACTTGGCATCGTGCGCTTCGCGATGTTACGCATCCCTAGGTGCGGGGCAGCTGCACTCCTACACCATGAGATCTGTTCTCCGGGAAGCTCTTCCTGAATGACAGCAGTGCCTCCGTCACACGCCCAGTACTCCGGCGTTCTGCTGGAGACTGAACTGGGTGAACCGAATTTCCCCACCAGGTCAACGTGGAACCCGACCCCTGTACCTTTGCTTGGTCTGTGACCAGAATCGTGGAGAGAATCATGTTCCTGAACTGAGGTACCACTGCGCTGCTGAGGCTGACGTGTTATATTTGTTCTGGGAATATTTTCTTTAGTTTCTTTTTTTTTATTAGCTCATGTTTGCATTACATATTGATTATACGCCATCTATATCATAAGATCAAACTATTCTAGTGGAAATAGATATAGTTTACCTTTTAAAAATTTTATGTATTGTTTTTATTAAAGGTATTCAAATTATGTTGCAAATAGAGTAACAATTATTTATTCCCTCACAAAGAAAAACTTTTTCCTACCCTTCCTTCAGCAATACATTTTTGAATAGCAGGAGGGTTATGTTGGGGTACAAATTCCATATGACTGATGTAATCATTATGTACATCTGAACCGCACCAATAAACTTCATTAATAAGAACGATTCCAGCCGTGGCACCCCCTTTCCCCGACCTGCACAGAATCTCAGGCGGCACAGCCTGCAGCCTTCTCGCCTACCCTCTTCCCACGTCTTCGGAACCACGGTCATCGCCTCTGCAAAGCAGCTTGGGTACCAGGCCCTGCGTCCTCAGTATCTCCCAGGAAGAAAGTTTGGGGAGAGGAACGGGAGGACAGTGACCACCCGTCCTACCCTGAAGCCTGAGGCAGAAGCTGGGCTGTGGGACTGAGCTTGATTCCGTGGGATGCCAGGAGATACTGCACAGAACAAAGATGGAACCCAGGCACCCTGGCTCCTTGGCTGGGGAGGAATTTATTTTTTATTTATTTTTAAATTGAAATCTTTATCGGTACATTACATATACACATCATGATTGCACTCAACAATGAGAATTTGTACCAGTATATGACACAACTTAATTCTCATTTTTTCCCATAGCCCTACCCACTCTACCCCCGCGACCCCCTATATACATAAACTTTGTTTCCTTTCTTTTTTGTTATAATTTCATTATTTTTCCCCCTTCACCCTATTTCACTTTGAGTATTTTCCATTTCACAATATATAACATACAATTCTAGAACTCATTTACATATTTATTTTCTCATACCAGAGAAAAGATGCGGTATTTACCTGTCTGTGACCTATTTATTTCAATTATGAAGATATCCTCAAGGTATGTCCATTTAAGTATAAATGATTCAAACTTATCATTTTTATAGCAGAGTAATACTCCATTCTGTAGAAGAACCACAGCTTTCTTATCTAGTCTCCAGGTGATGGACATTTGGGTTGTTTCCAAGATACAGCAATCACAAACTGAACTGCTATAAACATGGGTGCACATACATCACTGTGATATGAGTCTTTTAATTCTTTTGTGTATATACCTAGTAGAGCAATGGCCGGGTTAAATGGGGCCTCCAATCCTAGCTTTTTGAGGAATCTCCAAACTGATCTCCACAGGGGTGGTATGAGTCTATAGTCCCACCAACAGTGGAGAAGGGCTCCTTCTTCCTGGAGAGGAATTTAAGCCAGGATGGGAGGCAGCTGGTTTACTCAGTGGGAAAGTGGGACTCTCACTGAAAACAGCATCTCGAAGGCCTGGCACCCAAGAGGTCTGCCTAACTGCTGAAGCTCTTGGTGGCTTCAGCCTGGCCTTGCACATATCCACATCTGTCTACCTCCCCAGAGCTGAGGGTAGGGGAGTGTTGCTATGAGATGCCAGGGCCCAAAGGGGCACCTGGCTGGCTTCAAAATTCACATGTGACCCATGCATCCCTCTGGCTCAGCCCACAGGCAGTGTGGGTCCCAGCAAGTTCGGAGAGGTTTGGAGGAGCAGAGTATGGTTGCTGAGGTCCAACGTGGGCTTGGGCTGGCACTGACTCTGGAGTGGGCTCAGCTGGCACCAGCATCTAGCCTCTGCCCTGGTGGGACACCAGCAGGGACAGAGTGGGTGACACCAGTGGTGGTACAAGTGATGCACCCCTTGCTGGGAGCGCTGGAGCCCGACAACCCCAGGGCTTCATAGATGGGGAAACTGAGGCAGGTGCATGCTTGTGGATAGAGGTGCATGGTGCTGTAGGAGAAGGCATGCCAGTCCCCTTCCTGTGCCACCACAGATGCTATCATTGTCTGAGGTGAAGACACTTAGAACTCTGGAGTGTGGACACTAGAGTGTGGCTCCAACAGCTTAGTTTCCTGGTGACTCTCGTGCAGGGTGCAGAGTTTCTACTCCCACCCTGGGCTTCGGGACACTTTGCGCACACACGCCCCCAGACGGGGCAGGTGGGGCAGTTGGCACAGGGCCTCTGTGGCAGCTGCTTGCTTGTGCTGAGGTATGAGTGCTGCTGAGCAGTGGAGGAGCAGAGAGTGAGGACCATCTTGCCTGTCGCCCTATAGGACAGCAGTTCAGCAAACTTGCCAGCAGCTGGATGGAGCGAGATGGGCAGAGCCCTGGCACAAGCCCCACATGGTGCAGTGGCTCTGCCTGGCCCTGCAGGCCGCACTTGCCATGGAGCCGTGATGACCTTCCAAATTTCGGGCGGCATGAGGGCTGCCTGCATAGTGCCAGCAGCCCCTGCCGCGGCTCACAGCCCCAGGACGTCATTATCATGCCACATGCTCCTCACCTGGCCGAGCCACTCCCGAGGATGCCGTTATAATGAGTCTCCCTGCCCGACTGTGTGAGGATTATGCTTACAGAGCTTAGAGTTCATTACAGACGTTTCCCTGCAACTTGTCCCAGCTTCCTAAGAAGTATATTAATATGTTAATTCCGATTTTCCAAGGCCCAGCACAGGGCAGAGCTCTGCCAGGAGGTATTCGGAGTCAGCTCCCAGCCACGCTGGCCCAAGTGACTGAGCACATCTGCGGCCCGGGCCCGGCCTTGCTAGGTGTTTCTGCCCTGGATTACTGAATGCTTGTCTTTGTCAGTGTCTACTTTTGTGAGCAGGTACGGAATGCACAGCCCTGATTCAATCTGCAAGCAGTCAGCCTAGAAGTTAGTTCTTATCTTGAGCAAAGACTGAAGCCTTCTGAAAACACGCCTCCTGCGGGGCTTTCTCTGATCACTGTGCAGCCCGGTCCCCCGCTCTCCCGGGCTTTCCCAGTGCTCGGCCCTGAGCACTGTCCCTCCTGTCATGCCGGCCTCTGAGCCCGAGTTTTACTTCCCAGAGTCAGGCAGCAAGAGCAGGACGCTGTAGAGACACAGCCTCAAGAGCACCTGGGTTCCTGCGTCTAGACCGGGATGGCTGCTTGTGGAGCCACCTGCATCTGGCTCTGCAGGAGGAGCGCTTGGTTTCTGTGTATGGCTTCATCCCCTACTGTGTGCCCAGCTGTCCACCGGACTATTTGACTAGATGCCACCCAGCCGGCCTGGGCCGAATATGATCTGCCCACACAAGCAAGCACCTGTGTACTGCCCATGGGGCAAGTCCCCTAAACTGAAGAGTTTACAGAGAATGAGCCAAGGCACCAGTCCCATTGCCTGCAGTTGTCCTGAGTGGCAGGGGCGGGTCTGAGCCTCGAAGATGAGGCTCCTGAGACTTCCCATCCAGCAGGGGCTCTTCAGCTTCCATGTCCAGGGCTGTGAGCATGGGGCTGGTGCAGGGTCCGTGACCATCCGTGGAGGCTGGGCTGCCTCTCTCCCTGCCCCGCAGATGACAGCTACTCTCCTCTGAGGAGGAGAAGGCTCCATACTTACTGGTGCGCAGTAGGATTCCTTCAGGGTAGCATTCAGCTCATAGCTCCTGGGCCGGAAGTCTGTCTCGTCAGCTTCCTGTCTGCACAGAAGTGGAAAATGTATGTCATTCTTTAGTTAGATTTTGGGATTTTTTTTTTTATACAATACTTTCTGGGGTTTTTTTGTTTTTGTTTTTTGGGGGGACAGGGTCTCGCTTTGAAGTTCAGGCTGGCCCTAAGCTCAGTCTCAAACTCATATCATAGCAATCCTCCTGCCTCTGCCTCCTGAGTGCTGGGATTACAGGCGTGAGCCACCATGCCCAGCACTGTGGTATGTGGTACTGATTGCTGCTGGGCGTGAGTCTCCACAACCAGTATTGTATGTGGTTACTGGCAAATCAAACCTGGGTCCTTGCACTTGCAAGACAAGTGCCGGAACCACTGAGCTAAATCCCCAGTCCTTTTTTATACAGTTCTTTAAGGAGGAGGAAGAGATAAATATGAAGTATCTGATGTGCGAGGATTAAAATAGAAAAATATTTGTTTGCTTTCAAATGTCTCCCAGAGTGAAAACGATGTAAATTTGGAAATGTATAAGTGTATCTTTTTGCTTTCAGGTATGGAGGTGTTTAAAGTCCTGAAGGTGAAAGCCAGGTTTGGCTGGGCTGGAGTTTAGCACAGCCCGTGTTATCTTGACTCCACCCTCGGCCAAACCCAAGACCATCCCTTCAATCAATCTACTACCACCCGCCTCTGTGCATGCTTCAGCCAATCCGTGACCGACCCGACCTGTATGTTCACGCCCTCTACCATTTACTACATAAATGACTGTATCTTGAATAGAAGCGAAGTGTTCCCTGAAGTGCTCCCTGGAGTCTGTGAGGTGACTCTCTGCACTCACCCTACTGGTCTGAGTTTCTGTGACCCCAGAAAACACAACAAAGCCCAAAGTACCTGCAGTGCACAAGAGATCCAAGGTGATAAACTCAATTGTAGATGGTTGGTAGCGACTCTTACAGCATGGAAGCAAACAGAGTTTTCTTCAGAGAGAAACCTCCAGCCCACACCCTTAGAGTTCTCTCTGTTAGAAAATACAGGTCAGGATGCAGACCCACGGCAGAGCACCAGCCTGTCATACACAAGGCCCCAGGCTCCTCCTCAGAACAGAGGAGAGATAAGACAAAGGGAAGTTTAGTTTATGGTTTAGCTGAGAATTTCTGTAAATAGCAGACTCTCAAGAGAGGAGGAGCAGGGTACAAAGACCTGGACTGAGTCAACACTAAAGCCAGACTGGTGAGCACCGCAGCTGTGTAACTGGCCTCTGGGGCACAGCACAGTGAGGTGTCTGCTCCAGTGGCCCTGTCTCTGTGGTCTCTACAGAATCCCTCTTGGGCTGGCTTCACTCACAGTCTGCAGCTCTCTGCAGCAGACATCCCGCATTCCTGGCATCTCTGACTTCCTGGAATCTCGGGTATCCCCTTGGCTTCATTCCGCAGTCTCATGCACTACACTCTCTGGGACTCGTGGCGTGGCATCCTAGGGGTGTCTGAAGTCTGAGTAGAAGCCTGTCTGATCTCGCAACCCTTGCATTCTACATGGCATTAAAACCAGCATTATGTGGATAATGTCAAGATAACTTTCAGTGGAACAGTAGCCAGGCCCCCTTGGACCAGAGCTGCAGTTGCCCAGGTGGCTGAGCACAGTGAAATCAGTGCTGGTGAAGCAAGTCATTACGAGAGGCCCTTGGTTCTGTGATGGGCCTTACTGTTTCCTGAGAACTAGCATCTTTATCCTCATGCGACATACTTGCTTTCTTTTTAATAGTGCTAATCTCCTCAGGAACTACATCTCCCCTGGCCTCAGTTTTACATACAGTTCCTTTTGAGACAATATTCTTTTCTCTGCTTCTTGCTTCTATTTTCTTGTTATAAATTTGTCTGAAAGTATCCAATAACTCAAATGTTGAAATTTCTTCAGGTAGATCAATTAATCTATACCTCATAAACCCTGTCTTCCACAGAATCTTAGGATGTAATTTTTTTGCCAGAATGTAGCAATTCCTAATAGAACTTTCATTCCTGGTGTGGTTGTGTCTAAATACCTACCCGAAAGCATTGTGGAGTCACAGGTGTGGATTTTCAGAGGTGGCTGGATCTAGAGTGTGTGGTGTCAGGACTGGTCCATGGTGCAGAGGAGAGATCACGGGAGCGAGGGTTAACGGTGTGAGTGCTGCCTGCCCTGAGGGAAAGCGGCATAGATAAGACACGAAGGGACAGACAGGGGCTTGTCATCTGAACCCGTTGCTTGCTTTTGCTGTCTTCTGCCTCTGGTCAGCTGTTTCTTCTCTGCAATGCCCCCATGCCACTCTGCTGTGGAGCCAGGCACCTAGAAAGTGAAACCCCTACAAACTACAAGCTAAATGAACCTTTCCTGCTGCAACTCTGGTGTGGTGTATTTGTCTCAGACAGTTCCCAAGTGAAAACTTCCTGAGCCTGACTAGCTGCTCACATTTCTGTCCCTCTTGTGGTTTGTTGTCCTAACAAGAATCGCCCATCTCTGAGTAGACTGTTCAAGGCTCTTTTAGCTTGCATTTCTACACACTTACAAACTTCCTGCAGTGGTTTCTGAGCCACGTAGTCAGAGCAGAGTCACATGAACAGCCCCGCTCCCGGTTCTGAGTTGGTGTATCAGCTGGCTTTCCTGTTGGGGAAACACAGCTCCCAAAATCCACAGATTAAAGGAGGAAAGGTTTATTTGATTCACATTTTAAGTGGCTTTGGTCGGTGGCTGGCTGACTCCAAGGCAGGATTATTAAAGCAGCAGGGTGTGGTGAGGCAAAGTTCTTTAGTTTATGGTACTGGGAAGTCCAGCTCCATACAACAGCAGAGAGAGAGGGGCCAGAGACCATGGGCACCCAGGCTCATGCTGACATGGCCCGCTCAGACGCGCCCAGAGTGATCTGACTAAGCCCCAAGTGGCTTCAAAGCGAGTCAGGTTGATACAATTCAACTTAACGCCATCCTTAGAATAGCTACCGAAGTTGCCCCAAATCAGAACACTGATGTCCCCGAGGCGGGTGAGGCTAAGAGGAGTAAGAGCTCTCTTGTTGCTCATGGGAATGTAAATTGGCAGAGCTATTTGGGAAGTTTCTTACAAATCTATTTGGGAAATTTCTCATAAATGTTAGCACACCATTACTCGCTAACAGAGATGAAAACCTAGGTCCACACAGAATGTGCACTTGGGTGTTTGTGACAGTCATATTCATAACTACCAGTTCGTGGAGGACACTGCCCCGTCCTGCGTCCGGTACCTGGATGAGTGAGTCCATTCACTCAGTGGAATACTGTTCAGTGTTGAAAGGGATGAGTATCAAGAGAAGGCACAGAAAGACCCAAAATTCCCATGACTTAGTGAAAGACACTAACCTGAGAAGGCCACACACCGTAGAACACAAATTGTGTGACACTTTGGAAAAAACAAGATCAGGAGCACAGTGTGGAGGTCAGGGGCTGAAGCTGAGCAGGCAAGTGAGAGGCTGGACCCACAGGGTGGTCAGAGTGGTCAGTACGGGCACCATACACTGGACACTTCCAGACCCTTGGACTTCACAGGGCCCAGGAAACCTCAGGGTGAGCTGCAGACCTTGGGCGATTACGGGGCGTCAGCATAGGGATGGGCTACACTGATGCCACTGCCCTCCGAAGGTGCTGGGCACAGGCTGTGCCTGTGTAGGGACAGGAACCATAGGGGCTTCTCTGGATTGTGCACTCATCACATGCTGTGAACCTGAGCTGGCTCCTAATGGAAAAAAGGGCTCTTCCCAGTGGAGCTGGACTGGAATACAGATCTGAGTATTCTGAGTACAGATATGAGGGCCGCTGGGGCTGTGCAGCCCGCAGAGGAGAAGCTCTTCTTTCTGATGTTGGCTGGTATGTGCTTGTACACACACACACACACACACACACACACACACACACACACACACACCCTCTCCTATCCACCTGTACCCTCATCACAGAAAATGCAGCAATTAGCATCAAGCTCAGGAGCCTGAGGCAGACTCTGTGTCGCCTTGACGGTTAGATTTTCTCTTCAAGCAGAAAGACTGACAGGTGATGTGTCCTGAACACCCCTGATTGGCCACATCTCCTCCATCCTGGGCTATGACACAGTGGTGTCTGGCATCTAGTACAGAGGACTTTGTGCCTGCCTGGGTGGCAGTACAGGTTCCCCTTCCTGCGAGAGCCTGTGCCCTGTGCCATGCATCTTCACGGGCCCCACTGACCACCTCCGCAGGGTGTGGGGTCCCCAGCGAGGGCCCCAGTCTGCAGCCCACCAAGCAGACAGGCTCCACCAGCCTGTGGCCAGGGGCCTTGCTCTCTCACCCTGGGCTTTGTCCTGGCTGTGCCAGCTCCGGGCCCAGCCCCTTCCCACCCTGCCGAGAGGAACCTTCACCGTGCCTGGCTTCCCTTGCGGCATTTCCACAGCCAAGTGTCTGGGCCTGCACCTGCCTGCCTGCCTGCCCTCCCCTCCTGCCCTGCCCTGCCCTTCCAAGGTGCTGGAGAGTCCGTGAGAATCGCCCTAGCCTCCCCCGCTTACCAGTTCTCTGGGTCAGACCACTGTGGGCCTGGGACTCCCCTGTTCATAGGTGACAGACACCCCTTGCCATCTTGGGGACAGCAGACTGCCATCCTGGTTCCTACATCCACCCTGCCTGGGACTGGGCGGAGCTCTGCAACTCCCGGGCAGTGTTGGCACTCGGGGAGAACGGCCATAAAATCTCCAGCTGACACGAATCAGAGAGTAATGGCTGCCACAGCGGATGTCGAAATAAAACACATCAGGACGTCAGAGGAGCAGAATGCTGGGGCTGAAGTAACAGAGTCAAATGGAATAGGACAGAATATAAATTCCCCTTGAGAGGCTGAAAGCTCCAGTTATCTATATGCAGCTGGGGCATCACTGTCTCAGGTCACCAACCCTGCGGCCTCGTTTCAGGGCAGGAGTGGCCTGGGACTCCTCCCCACAGCCTGCCACCAGGAACCTGCAAGTGCCAGGCAGATGTGTGGGAGACCTGAGCGCCGAGAAGCTGGGGACAGCACCGTAGGACTGGGAGCTCCAGGGCGAAATAAATTTTATTTCAAGGGGAAAACCCTTGAATTTGGCTCTGGTCACATTTTGGTGGGGAAGTCCCCATGCTTGTTTCTTTGGTGCTGGGTGGGTGAGCTGGGGCTCCGTGGCGCCGACAGCCTCACGCTCGCCTTTCCAGCCAGCAGTCCACCGTGCCCTCCTCTGTGGTACTCTTTGCACCTCCCACAACCCACTGGTGAGCGCTGAGGGCCGCTGCCCAGTGGGGGTGACTACTGTGCTCCTCACAGCCAGGTGTCCATCCACACTGGTGAATACCGAGGAGGCTGGTCTCACCTCTCCTCAGACTAGCACCTGTCTTGCCCAAGGGGCTGCAACATCCCCCGCGTGGCCCAAGTTTCTCAGCAGCAGGGGAGGTGTCACTGTTTCAGCACAGCCAGTGTGGAAGGGACTCAAGGTTTCATGTCTGTCCCTGCGCACAAGAGACACTCCACAGTGTGCAGCCCACTCCTGCCCTGGACAGTGCCGCCACCTCCACGCTGGCTGCTTGGGACCCTCCCAAGAACTGAAGCACAGACAGACCACCTTGCTGCTGAGCTCCCTGCCTGACCCCCCCCCCCGCTCGATCCTCCAGCTCACTGAGCCTCTGCAGTGGCCAGCAGGTGGACAGCATGGGTAGTTCAGGCCCTTGTCACCACGGACGCTGACCTTTCTGTCCCCTGCAGGGAGGCTGGACCCTCTGTGTGACCTGTAGCAGTGCTCAGACACACACCATGCTGTCCCAGGGTGCCCCCAGGTATAAATTCTCAAGGTGTGTTCACCTTATAACCCAGTCTGCAGCCCACCACAGGCTCTCCAGTGAATATCTGCTGAGCATGATTCAGACCCTATGGGCTCAGCAGAGGCACACACCTCTCCTGGGTGCCAACAGCCACATGGTCTCATAGACCAGTGTGTCAGTCATTGGCCCAGGTCCCTGGCCCATCAACAAGGTCATGAAGCTCGCTGTGAATCCTCAGGGCCAGAGAAGTGGCTGTAGCTCACACATCCTGACCCCATTTCAGCCCAGGCCAGTGTGAGCCGGGGGCTAAGAAGATGGGCGTGTGTCCAGAGGACTCAGCGTGGGCTGGAGACAGCCCTGCAAAGCCCCAGTCACTTGCTGAGGTGCTGCACTAAATTACATTCCCCTCATGATTCCCTGTCCATAGTGCATAATTGTATATTCAAAGCAAATGCATTATTTAAACAATAATATACTCTCTATTAGTTCCTTGCTTTGGGTTAATGGTTGGCTGAAGCAATTACAGGGCCCTAGGGAGAGACTCGCAGAAGAGGAACCAAGACGCACAATCCATAGTCGGTGCCTCTTCTTTATTGCACTAATTAAAGATTTTTATTCAGTGTACTAAGGGACTGTAAGGATGTTAAGGATGTGATAATGACCAATAGTTTCCTTTCGTGCCAATGCAGAGAAGAGAATAAGGCCAGGCAGCACCAAGGTCGGGGCACCGACACAGCTCACATTTTTGCTTAATGCCCCGTCGAGGTGTGGGCCGGCGGGGCTGTGAGCACCAGAAAGCTATGATATTAAAACAGACAGGAACTGGCTTCCAGGCAGGTGCAGAGCATTAGAAATAGGTGAGTAGCGTGAAACCTGCTCTGTGAACGAGTAGGAGGTGACAGGAGAGCCGAAGGAAGAGTTAGGAAAGGCTGCCAGGGTGTAGCGTGAGCCCCTTGGGGGAAGATGCCCATTCACTGAGGCCGCAGCGACGTGTGTGAGCTGGGATCTCCGAGAGCACCGTGATGGACTCAGCACGCGGCCTGCCACGCCTGCACCTGCTCCCCAGGACCCCGCCTCGCCTCCCCGCCCCTCCCCAGGACCTCCAGCTGCCCTCAGCGCGCCTTTGTCAGCTGGTTGGTCTCCGTTTCCTCCTCTTTGGTGCTCTGGTACCCCCCTGGGCCTGCGCGTACAGAATCCCTCCAGGTCCTGGACAGGAGCCTGCAGCTGGGTCCTGGGACCGTCGCATCCCCTGGGAAAACCGCTGGGAACAACCGAAAGAGGTGGGTGTGACGTACACCCGTGAGCTGTGTTGGAAGCGGGTGCTGTGTGTGCCTGAAACAGCTGTCGCTGTCAAGACACATCGCCATCAATCCCACCCAAATGCTGCCCTTGCTTTGCACAGGGGTATCCTGCCCTTCTCACCATTTCTGGAGCAGTGCTGGAGCCCTCTTTGCTGACTGTCTTGAGAGCTGAGTTAAAAAATACAGTGTGCACTGCTGCCGAGCACCGTCCGCCTGAAGGGCAGCTCTTACACTCGTGACGCTGTGTCTTTAGCCAGCTGAGACACGGGCCTGGCCCGTGTGACTTCAGGGTCTTCTCCACAGTGAAATGTCCATGTAAGGGAAACGCTTGAATGGCTTCAGGACATCAAGGCAGCCAGAGACCCTGGAAAGAGGACTTCTAGAGATGGTTCCAGACGGGGCCGGAACCATGGCTGGGGTAAGTGTGTTTGAAGCAGGGGAGAGAATTTCCATGGGGGATTCCTTGCAATATGTGTTTTACTATAATACTTTTTTGAAGAAGTTTAAATACTCGCTGTGAGTTTTGACCACATTGTGTGTGTGAGGTGGCGAATGTGAGTGTGTGGATTCTGACTGCCATTGTGTGCCATTTCCAGGGCTCCACGCCCTCAGCTGTGGAGGGCACCCCAAGGCCGGGTTTAACCCTTCTCCCAGTCGAAGTCTCCCTGGCCCTGTCTCCCCCGCCCGGCTGAGGGGTGGGCAGGAGGGGGGCTCCCATTTGCGCCTCAAGGGTCTGCAGGTTTGGCCTCCTCCTGCCTCAGAAAATTTGGGCCAGCCCCACTGGAGCCCATGGGCTATGCACCTGGGCGGTCTTGCTTGAAGTCAGCTGTTTGTGACCAGCTGACGTGGATATCATCTCTCAGGACCCGAGGGACACGGAGTTGGGAACCGACGTGACTCCGGGATGTTCAGTCCTCTCCCCTAGAAGAGTTGCCACCTGGCCGAAGTGCTCACACTGTGCCAAGGGCCCCGGCTCTCAGGTAAGACTGCTTCCTCCTTCCTTAGGCTGTGAGGAATAAACACATTAAGGAGACTCACGCGGTAAGTACCAAACAGACTCAGCGTCTGATGCCACGTGAGCTGGAGACAGAACATAATAACCACTTTGAATTGTTTATTTGGGAAAATAGACATGCTTGAGCTCTGTGAGTCGCTCGATGTGACCTCGTTTCCTTAGTTGAAATTTCGTGCTAAGTCCTGTGCAAACATCATTTAAAATGTGCTTCTGTACCTTCCCTTTTACAATTTAAAAGAGGTAACATTGAAGCAAATATACACATGGACACACAGAACAAATGTGTGAAATGTGTGCAAACATTAAACATAATTAGGGAGACATCTTGTGTGTCTGTGTTGGATAGTGTCGTGATGTTTAATATTTGCCCAGAGCTGACTTGGTGGCTTCTGACTATGAATGGCCAACAGGGCAACCGAGTCTGGAGGAAGAAACAGACGGGAGACAGCACCTGGGAAGGAAAAGGTGAAATAGCGCCGCTCTCCCGAGTGAACGGACGAGGGCTCACCGCCAGATCCCGGACAGCGGGGGTCGCCTTCCCACCGTAGTCTGGAGTTGGTGACAGCAGTGGAAAGGAAAAACACGGGGACAACACACACAGGTTTAAATGAAGGGATGTCGCCACCAATCTGGCCCCAAATCCTCTCTCACCTCAACCACACTGACCTGTCCTTCTTGCCACTTTCTGAAGCAGTTCTGGACGCCGTACTTTCTGAGTATATTTCTGAGGTTGCCAAAGTATGTTGAGCACTGTTGCCAAATGCCGTGCAGTGGGAAAGTAGTCTCACCAAACCATGGCGTGACGAATGGCTTCCGCCGCTTCTTTCACCTGATCTGACATCTTGTGACTCCTGGCTCCTCCCCAAAGTCAAAATGACCAAGAAAAGAAAATGTTTTGAACTAATTCTGGACATTGAGGCAGCCACGGCGCACAACTAAATCCTCAGGAGAGCGGACTCACAAAGGTGCTTTAGAGGCTGACAAAACCCGCGGTCCAAGCGTGTTTGAACCCAGGAGGAAGACTGAGGGAGATTTATGGCAATGTGTCTTTTGCAGAAATAAATCTTTCAAAAATTTTAAACATTCACTTATTTGATCACACTTTGTATTGAAATAAGATGGTAGTAGTGGTCAAAGGAGGAGAATTCTAGATCATATAGTAGTTCTATTTCTAGACACCATCATAGTGTTTTCTAGGACCGTACCGATTTACATCCTCAGCAGGGTGGTGTGAGAGGTCCCTTCTCCACATTTCTGTCAGCACTTGTTAGCGTGGTGTTTTTGACAATAGCTATTCTAGCCGAGCCGAGGTAATATGCCATTCAACTAGAATTTTTTCATAAAAGTGTTAATCATTCTGTGTCTTTTTTGGAGATTTGTTTATCACATGTGTTACTGCATCAAAGTGACAATCCCCCTTGACTATAGTGACTGGCCCTTCTATTGGACATATGAATGCAGTCAGCTTGCATCTGTGAGGAGTTTTGCATTTCTAGTCACCAAGATACTAAACTGTGATTTTCTTTCTTTTCTAGTGTCCGTGTGTGGCTCTGGTACAGCCAGACTGCTGGCTTCACAGGATGAATTTGGAAATGTTTCCTCCACGTACATGTTTTGGAAGAGTTTGAGAAAGATGAGTAGTTGCTGTGGTTTAGGTCCGAGGTATCACGTATTGTCTCAGTGAAGGGAAAGCTGACTAATACAGAAAAATGGAACCTTGGAGCCTGTACCTGAGCGTGAGGAACTGTTTGTAGAGGTCTGGAGATGTGGCTGCTGAAGCCTCAGAATGCTGTAAATGGAACTTCCTGGGTGATTCTAGTCAGGCTCAGAAGACCAAAATGTTGACAAGAGCATAGATTCCAAAGACCAAGAAGAGGAGGATTCAGTTGGGAATAAGAGCTCTACTGGAAACTCAACTCGGTATTGTGCATGTTATATTTTGGCAAAAAAAATCCAAAGACAAAAACCTTGTCTACATTTTGTCAATGTCCTGATACCTTGCAAGGGTTTGGGGTTGAGGGTGTCAGATTAATCCATCAGAGCCTGTTGTGGGTGCTGTACATGGAGCTAGAGGACTTAAGTTTGGAGTGAAAGGACCTAATGCTTGCCTTCCTGGTTTTGGTCCTGCCTTGGTCTGATTCTTCCATATCCCCTTAGGAATGGAAGTATTTTTCTGTGCCCTTGTATGCTGTAAGTATTTGACATGTTTTTCAATTTTTATAGTGGCTCATTGTTAAGATATTGCCTTGAGTCTCAGAGGAAACCCTGGACTTAAACTCTTGACAGTTATGGAACTGTTAAGACTTTGACAACTCTTACAGACAGACTAATGTCCTTTGCATAATGAAATGGGCATGAGTGTTTTGGGAGTGAAGGGAAGAGTGTTCCGATTTAGATCTAAAAAGTCTTCTATGTCTATGAATTTAGAGGTGGGGTTTGAGAAGGTGATAGGGGTCCCTACCATCAGTGGATTAATCCACTGATGCAAGAGTTATGAACTCACTGTGCTGCTCGGAGGTGCGGTACCAGGCACCTGGTCAGACGCCGTGACTCCGAGGGTAAGCCCTCATCGGCTACCTCCCTTCCCCAGAGCTTCCTTCTGTCTAGCTTTGCTCCACCATGTGCTCCAGGCGTGATGTTGCTGCCTTGTACATCTGACCAAGTACTAAATCCCTTGAACTGTGAGCTAAATTAAATCACTTCCTTTACGTGTGAGTGTCTAGTATTGTGTCCAGTAGCTCGAGAGCTGACTAATGCAGTAGCATTTCTTCTTTATATGTTTGGTGTAATTCAGCCATGAAGCTACCTGGTCCTGGGTGTTTACTTTTTACTGCTCATTCTCTTTTTGTTGCTCTATTCTCTTTATTGTTCTGCTTACTTACGAGTCTGTCTCAATAGAATATATTTCTAGTAGTTTTCCATTTTGAGTCTTCTCTTTTTCCTGCTTTTGCTAATGTTTTGTTTATCTTTCCAAAGAGTCAACTAGAAATTTTGTCAATTAAAAAATTTAGTGTACATTTCATTTGTTTCTGCTCTGATTTTTTCCTCCCTTCCAGTATTTTTTATGTAGTGCTTTGTTATTTTTCTAGTTCCTTAATGAAGATTTGAGGCAGGTACTTGGTGCCAAGAAATGTCCTCTTATTCCTTCTCTTGCTGCATCCAGGAAGTGCTGGTGTATTGTTTCCACTTTTGCTTGTCTCAAGATATTTTTAAATTTCTCTTTTTATTTCTTTTTTTGATTCATTGGTAGTTTAAGAGTATATTGTTTGGGCCAGGGATTTAGCTCAGTGGTTCCAGTATCTGCCTTGCATGTGCAAGGGCCTGGGTTTGATCCTCAGTAATCACATACAACAAAGCCGGGCATGGTGACTCACGCCCACCAGCAATCAGGACCACATACCACAGTGCTAGGCGTGGTGGCTCACACCTCTAAACCCAGCACTTGGGAGGCAGAGGCGGGAGGATTTTTGTGAATTTGAGGCTTGCCTGGGCTATGTAGTGAGCTCAGGGCCCACCTGAACTACAAAGCAAGAACTTGCCTCAAAAAAAAGTATATTTAATTTCCATATTTTTGAAAATTTTCCAAGATTCTTCCTGATACAGATTCCTAGTTTCATTTTATTGAAAAATACTTGACATGATTTCCATCTTCTGACCCTTGAGACTTATTCTGTGGCCTTAGTATAATCTGTCTTGGAGAATATTCTAAAGGAGCTTGAAAGAGTGTGTTTTTACGCTTGTTGAATGGATTAGATTGTTGTATATTCACTTGTTAGTTCCTTTTTTGTGAAGCTTAGATCAAGCCCACTCCTTCCTCGTTGTTTTTCTGTCTGGGTGACTTGTTAGGAGGGGATCCTGTTGCTACGTGCAGTCTCTGTCCCTTAAGATGCGTTCACTTTTGCTGCATGTGTCACGTGGCCTCGCGTTCAGGGCCTGCACGTTCGCAGTTGTCCTGTCCTCTTGGTGAGTTCCCCTCTTTGTCACTGCATAATGGGATCTGTGCCTCTTTGCGCAACTGGACATAGAGTCTGTTTTGTCTGACAGAAGCACAGCCACCTCTGCGCTCCTCCGTGTCCCCTTGCGGAGATTGCCAACTTCCGCCCCTTCCATTCAGGCCCTGTGGTACCGCACAGCGAAGTAAGACTCTTTGTAGCAACATGTGGTTGGGGCTTTAAACAATATCTTCAGCCATTTAGATCTTCTGATTGGAAATCTCAGTCCCTGCATTCCAGACGTTACCAGCAGGTGGGCCGTGGCCCTGACACACGCTAACCATGCAGTGCTGTCGAGTAGATCCTTGTCCTTTCTCCCTCTCCAGCTCTCTTTCCTGTGGTTTGGCGGTTCCCGCAGCAGTGTGCCTTGAATCCATGCTATGTTCTGTTTCTGTTCCAGGTTTTGTTCTGTGCTTGTCACGAAACTTGCACACAATATCTCCTAGCAGCTTGATTGCATGGGAAAGACCCTACACTTCCTCTGTACATTTAGTTTTTGATGTTATAATTTCCATATTTTTGTAATTTGTATTCATTATAAAAATAGTGCAGCTGTAATTATTTTAATAGTTGCTTTTAACCCTCATATCACAGAAAAATTAAAGTCCACACTAGCAGAGGAGTATTAGGAGAGTGCAAATGTGCTTATACTACTTTGTTTCCTAAAGCTTGTGTGAGGAGTTCCTCCTGCTTTTGCTCATCTGGGCAAGTTTTGATTTCTCTTCCCAACTGAAGGAGAGCTCTTCCAGGAAAGACGTTCTCAGCAGCCTGTCTATGTCCTCGGCCCTTTGTATTTTGCCCACTGTCTCTTGGTCTGCAATATTTCGGCTGAGAAATCGACCGGTGACAGTCAGGACTCTCGTGTGTGCCTGTTCTCGGCTGGAGACCTCTGACTTCTCGAGGTCTGGACATTACCTTTGGGCTCCCTTCATTCCCTGGGTTAGGGTACCCTCTGCTCCAGCTCACTGGCTTGTCCTCTGCTTCGCTGAGTCTGAGGTTGCATCCTTCTCATGGGGGTTCGCATTGTAGTAACCATCTCTGAGATTTCTATTTGCTTTCCTCTTTGACGTTGTTCGGACTTTTATTTCTTCCTCAGACTTCACTTTTTTATGTATCGTCTTCTAAATTTTACTGTGCTTTTATCCATTTTTATTTGTAGCTCACCTAATTTTCTTAAGAGAATTACTCTGGGTTCTTTGTCAGTCTCCATTTTAGACTCAGTACTAGAGCTTTATAAGTTCTTTGGTTGTGTCATAGCTCTAGATCCTTCGAAACCTTGGGCTCTTGAGTTGGTGTCTGGGCCTCTGGGGACACTCCTCCCGTTTCTGCCCTCTGTGCTAGGGAAAGGACCTCTCTACTCAGGCCACCCTTGGGTGCTGCACTGACCAACTGTAACGCAGCTGGGGAGGGAGCTGCTGAGGTGGTCTGGCTGTGCTGCCCCCTGGTTGGGATCTGCTCTCCAGCTCAGCCTCGGTCCAGCTCTGTGAGCGGCAGAGCTGCAGGCTGGGCACCTCCCCGGGCGAGGTCCCTCACTGCGTGTTGAAAGCTGCCAAGCACCCCGTGTTTGCTGACTGAATTCATGCGGTGCACATGTTCCAGTGTTCATGCCCAAGGTGTGCCTCACTGTGAGCCTCGAGCAGGGAGCTCGACCGGAAAGCAGCTTCATGTTGAGATAGTCATTCTTTTTACTTAAAAAATTTTTGAAAACTTTAAAACAATTTAAATAGTTGGCTAGGTTACTGAATTCCCCAGGTTGAGTTCAAACTTGTGATCTTCCTGCCTCAGCCACCCACCGTGCGTGTACACCAGGCCCAGTTGGGTTTTATATCCTGACAATGCTCAACCAAATTCTTGAGGTGTTAACTGATGACTCAGAAAAGTGAGATACATTCTTTGTGAATAACGATCTTCTATTTTAAAAAGTTTTTCTCAGCATTTTCTGTTTCTTGCCCTTTCAGTTTTTACTCCAGTTTTTACTCACCGTGTCTGAGGACAGTGGTCATCGCCCGTGTGAGGAGTGAGGCGCAGCTCACTTCGGCTCCCTGCACCCCCTTCTCCACCGCCTCGCGGTTCCCCTCCTGTTTGAAAAAAGCTGCCTCCTCCCTACTTCCTGCTATTGCTCTTCCATCTGGCTCTTCACCTCCACCGTGCGTTTCTCACATAACAGAGATCACTTGTTTTTAAGCCGCTGTGCCTGATTTATGTCACTGAACATTAGGTCTCAAGGCGAACCCTTTTCCTACAGTGACCCGAGTTTCTCTTTATGGCAGAGCAGTGCTCCTTCGACACTTCCCCCACTCATCTGTGAGATGGTCGTCTCGTTTGTTTTTTGAGACAGGGTCTCACTTTGCAGTTCAGGCCGGTGTGAACTCACTGTATGACCCAGGCTGGTCTTGAACTTGGAGTGATTCTCCTGCCTCCGTCTCTCAAGCGCTGGGATTATAGTCATGAAAACATGGTCATTTTAAAAGAGAGGATTGATTTCAAAGTAGATGCAGAAAACATTTCTAATATGTATTTAACTTTCTATATGTTTGTGATTAGAGTGAATAAATAATTTGGGGATGGCTCAGTTTAGGTTGTAATGAAGACTACTTTTTACAGACAAAAAACATACAGACTACTTTTGGGAAAAATGTTAAAGCAGACAAAGTGTTTCAAAAGCAATATAATTGTTTATTTCTCTAAAAGATTAACATCATGTAGTATTTTCAATCATTGAAAAGTAAGGTTTCATTTACACAAAGCAGTAATCTATGCTTATGGGAGCAGTAGTATTTTTACCAAGTCCAGGAGGTCCGAGTCATCCCACCCACTCACTGATGGAATAAAGAAGACAGCCTTGACAGGGTGATGTATCTCGGGCTGCTTCTGGTGTCAGGCAGCACGCCAGCATGTGCCGTCTCAGCGAGCTGATTCCTCCTCATGCCTCTGAGCTGGGAGCCGAGTGGATCCCACCCAGTGGCCTGGCTGCGTCGAGGCCCGTCTCCCCGTCAGCTCCTCCCTCAGTGCAGACGTCCCAGGTCATCCGTCCCACACGTTGAGTTTCTGTGCACAGGTTTGTACCGAGACACTTGAGGGTTTCACTCTGCTGTGAATACCCAACACTGCTTGCTCAGTGCCTCCGGCTCTGAGGGCCTCGATGGGTTCTGTGCAGAGTCTGGTGCGGCTGGCTCTGGGTGACGGGTGGCAGGGAAGCGTACGGCCCTGTGCAGAGTGCTGCCTCCGTGCCTGTCCTCCCCAAGTTCACACAGAGCAAGGACCAAGTCAAGCGCCTGCAGTCTGACCTGGGGAAAACCACAGACAGTGGGGAATGGTGCCAGCTGGACAAAAGGTCGGTGATGCCTGAGCCACAGTTCACGCTGCGCTGATGCTCCGGACATGCCAATACTGAAGAGGGTGCCCCTCTCCGAATGGCCCATCACTCAGCCAGAGCCCATAATTCAGTGTTTCCTGCCTCGTGAAGCCCTTACTCTTTGCTCATTTTCCCTATGAACTCTGAATGCCAGGCTGTCCTCAAACTGGATGTCTCTAGATAAGCTCTGCATGTCTGATTGTCCTGCTCCTAATCCAGCTCCACGCTCCGGTCCAGCTACGCAGCACTCAAATGCTTTTCCTGGGGCGGCCATTGCCTCCACACCTGGACCTGAACCCTCCCTGCATCTGGCCGACCACTCAAGGTCAGCTGTCAAGGTCAGGCTCTCAATTACTTCTGCTGCCTGAACAAGGTGCGGGGGCGTTTGGAAGACACTTTGCTTCTCCGTTCTTTGCTTCCCTCCTGCCAGGCCTCAGCAGGTTCTCTGTCTCGTCCAGGGGTCCCCCATCCTGCATGGTGGCTGCACACCAGGCCCGCCCAGAGCCCACCTGCAGCAGACAGGTACTGGAGAGCTGGGAGTACAGGCCTCATCTCCAGCATGCTGGGAAGGGACAGACAAAAGGACAGTCAGAACAGACGGAACTGGGTAAGTGCAGCAGCGAGTCGCCGCCAGGCACTGGCTCCTAAGAGAGGAGAGGAAGACACCTTGTGGCAGCCTCACTGCCTGTCAACAGGACAGCTGCCAGGCCGCGCCATGTCCTCTGCTGACATTGGTCCTCAGGAACATAGACAACTTTACCCTTGCCGTGAGCCTATGGCTGTTGCAGCAACCAGGCATGTGGATGCCAGCGTAGAGTGGTATCATGGAGAGTGCAGCAGATCCTTGCTTAGCAACGTGTGTGTATGTAGTGCACACACACACACATGTATGTGCACATATGCACACATGCATGTGCACTGCAGGCCCTCTCCCAGGCTCTGCCTGTGTCCAGCACTTCAGCGATGGCGCCAGACCCTCTAGCCCTCCTGCGCTCACAACCCCCAGCATCCTTCCTCCCTGCCAGTGCGGATGCCAGGCGCTGTGCTGTTAATGAGCCGCAGGCTTGGAACGACGTTAGGGGCCCCGAGCACTGCGGCTGGGGACCGCTCAGGTGCTCAGAACAGACCGCCGGCCCCCGTGCCCGGTGAGGGCTGTGCTGGATGGATTTTCTTTCACTGATTTTCCCCCAAAGTGGTATTAAAAGTTGACGCTTAATGATAATGAATTGAATTGTCCCCCTCTAAAGTGGACTGAGTGACAGAATGCTGGAAACCGAGAGATCCCTGGCCTGGTGAGGAAAACAAAAGTCATTGGATTACACAAAGAGAATGCGATCAGCACTCCCTGGGACTGCAGTAACAGCCCGTGATTAATGAGGCGCCGGGAGCCCCGAGCCGGCTGGCTGCCAGCCGCGGCGGCCGCCCCTCCTCGCTCTTTTGGGTTCCTCGCCCACGCGGGCTTCGGGCTCCTGCACACACCCTCTCACACCTTCTCAAGTCCAGGACCCCGAGCTCACTGGGTTCTGAGCTGCTGCCCTCAGGAGAAACACCTGGGGTGGCCAGGCCAGCTTGGTACTGTCCTCCCCTCCCACGTCCTCACTCATGGCCTTGGTTTACCCAGGACGTCCAGGGCCCGGGAGCCCTAGTGCTCATGCAAGGTGACTCACGGCAGTCTCTGCCTTGAGAGAAAATGTGCGTGCACAATCCGGGTCCTCTGGCCACGAGACGCCTGGAAGGTCAGCGAGGCCCAGCCTGTGTGCTCTTCACCCCAACAGCCTTCTCTGGGGCGGTGGGGACAACGCTTCAGAGTGCCAGCCACGGGATGCCAGGCAGAGACATGGCATCTGCACTGAGCCCACCTCAGACATAGGCCTCCTCCTTCCCGCTGAGCCTGGACCTGAGAGAGAGAGGGTACTGACTGCAGGTGTCCTGGTGCGGTGACAAGGGTCCTGGCCACCTCCTGCCAGGGCTGTGCTGGCACTGTGCCAGCCCCTCTGTCCCAGACCCCGCTCCAACCACAAACCCCATTCAGCCAGAGCAGACGGCGTTGGCAGCTGAGAGCTGGGGGTGCTTCCCGCCCTCATGCTGGTGCACGGAGCAAGGGCCAAGGGTGGCTGCCTGCACTATGGTCACGGAACCCAGCCCTGGGGGCGCTCAGGGAGGAACAGCCAAGAGCGGGCAGAATGGGCTTCTGGGCTGATGCGATGCAGGACGTGGAGCCACACCTGAACATACAACCCCACAAAACTGCACGTGGGGCACAGGACTGCCCCAGCCAAGGGTACCAGCCAAGACCTCTGCTCACACGGGGGACCAGCCCCGGGCACAGGATCCGCTGGTGTCACCTGAGAAGTGAAGGGGGACCGTGGGCTGTGCTGGCACTGTGCCAGGCCTGGGTTGTTGCTAGGGACTCTGTGTCCTGGTGTCTAGCACCGTGTTTCAAATGCATGCCGGTGGGTGGACGGTGAACAGTCTCGCAGGTGAATGACTACGGTGCCCACAGCAAGGAGGCTCCCGAGGCCCTTTGGCCAGTCTGCTCTGCAGTGACTGATGGGCTGGGGACCCTGCTCTGCTCCTGGTGGTGCACAGAGGTGCCCTTGCCGGTGGAGGAGTTTGCTGATCTTCCCTCTCCTTGCCCAGAAACCCAAGGGCATAGTGCTTGGGCTGGAACATCCGCCTCCCTCCCGTGTGTTCCACCTTCACCTCCTACCCGCAGGCACACTGACCCGCTGCTCCTCTGCCTGGACCTGGGACCCTGCGTCCATCCTCCTCGCTCCTCGGGTGAGGACCTGCTCTGACAGGTCCCACCCCGGGTGTGGAGCAGGATGCTCTGGGGAGCTGCGGAGGCCAACAGGGGCAGAGGCAGAGCCCTGCTGGGGTTGTCTGGGGTCAAGAGCTTTCATGCTTTTCAACTCAGGAACACAGCACCCTTTGTTTGCTCTCCTAGGGGCCGGTACAACTCAGGAGACTAGAAGAAAGCCGAGCCGAGGTCAGCGGGCGGCCCACGTCCAGCTGCTCATTTATGTTTTATTTCCAGCGACAGGATCCATGTGCAAACGTAAGAGAGAACGCACATGCGGCCATCTGCTCTGAGGGCCGCCCAGCCTATTGGCTTGTGTGAGCCCCGATCCTGTGGCCCCAGGAGCTCAGGGCAGCTTCCGCTTGGCCTCTGCCATACACACCCCAATCAGACAGGGGGCCGGAGGGCCACAGAGGCGAGTCCTCATCTCTCAGGCTCACCTTTGGATGCTTCATGAATGCACTGCCACCTTCCAGAGACCCGAAGGTCAAATAAGTTCCCAGCAGCCATTGGTGCAGAAGCTCTGGCATTGGCTGTTCCTGGAGCCAGGTAGTGTCCCATCCCCGGACCTGTGGCTGCCACAGCTCTGATCACCCTGTGATGACACCTCAGCCCCAAGGCTCTGGTTGAGGATGTTGTCACTGAAATCCCTGCCACGGCTTCTGCCCTGGCCTGGACCCGCTCCCTAAGTTGGGTTTCGGGGGCTACACTGAGACTGCAGGGCTGTATACAGCACACCGAGGACGGGCATACTGGCGCCCGGAGTTAATTTCATAGTAAATTACATGGAAAACCGGAGCTCAGATGCTAATGCACACAGCTCAGCCCACTTGTTTATGCATAATTTGCTTCATTATGCTCAGTCCTACGTGGCGACTCATGAATCACCGCCCACATCATTCCTCACCGTCGCCCTCCCAAGGTCGCACAGTGCCTGATGTGCTCGCCCCAGGCTGGGCTGGTTTCTACCATCTGAACCCAGGACGCTGGCCTGTCTTTGGGATGAGCGACTGGACTGTGCTGGGTCGGAGTGAGCACCATCCCCGCTGCAGGACCACAGGGCCCTGTGCGGAAGGCTCCATCACACAGACTCCATGACTGCACTCAACGCAGATGGCAATGCCGGGACAGAGGTCCGCACAGGCCACCTGGCTCCAAAGAGTGTCAGGAACCGGGAACTGGGCTGTGCTCCCAAGGGACAGACCGGTGCCCACGGCCTTGGGGCTGCTGGACTCGCCCCTCCTCCGCATCCTGTGTCAGGTGACTGGTCTGCACAGTCTCCATCTCTGGAAGCAGGGTGAGCGGGCTGTACCAAGCGCCTGTCCGGAGAGCACAGTCACGGCTCTGACTGTCCTCTGGGTGACAGAGGGCCCACTGCCCCTGCCTCGGTGCCGTCTGCTGTCCCCACTGCCAGCCGGAAGCGTGTGGCTCCCAGAGACTGAGCCACGAGAAGTGGGCTGCATTGCATTTGACTCCCTCGTTTCTGATCAGATGTACAAGACACACTTTCTGCTCAGTGGACTGGTCACCCCGGCCTCGTGCTGAGCGGGACCAGGGCAGTAGTCTGGGGACAAACACCGGCCCAGCATCAGCAGCGAGCCACCTTGGCACCTGCTCAGTGGTGGCTTCCCGGCGCCGTGCTTGGCCGCCTGTCAGGCTGGGTTTAGGGAACGGCAGCTGTGGGGACCCCAGCCCTCACTCCACATGTGGTGAGGCTGAGCTGTGTCTTGTTCTTCATCCAAACCAGCATCCCCGCTCTCCAAGACAAGCTGCTCCGAGGTGAAATAATTTGCAAAAAGAATATTCAACAGAGGATAGTCGCTAAAATGGCCAAGATCTGTCAGCAACAGCCCATTTCCACACCAAGCCAAGGAGCTGAGTAGCTCGCACAGGAGGAGTTAGATGCAGGTATGGCATGAGTCCCTGGAGAATTACAGCTGTAGGAGCCACCAGCTTCTGCCTCTGCCCTGGATGGCGGGACACAGAGCTGGCCGATGTGTGGACCTCCAGCCCCAGGGGCCTTTCTTGTACTCTGCTCCTGCCGCACAGTTCTTCAGTCACGTTTCTTGGCGTTTATGCAACAGAACTGACCATTTTGTTTATACAAATCTTCACGGCACCCGAGCTTGGGAGCAGCTGAGACGACCCTGGAAGCTGAGTGGATGGTGACTGAGGGCCCTCTGGCCTGGGGCGTGCCCGCAGTGCTCCTGAGAAATGAGCTGGCCGGTGTGGGGAGATGCAGGGGAAATTCACGTGCTGCTAAGTGGGAAAATTTAGCCTGAAAGGCTTGACACCACAAGATTCCAGCTCTACAGCATTCTGGGGACGGCGGAGGCACAGTCATCTGTCTCGCAAAGGCAGAGGGCAGAGGGAAGGAGCAAGAGTAGGGCCAGAAAAATGGCCTGAAAGATGTAGCCACAGTGGACAGGGCTCGATGTGTCCAGAAGCACAGACGGCTTGCACCAGGTGTGCACCGGGCGTGGACCAGGGATGTGGGTGACAGGCCTATGGTGTGGCATTGCACCGTCCTCACCTCTGAAGCAGGGACAGTGGTACTGATGTGAGCTGGGCGCAGAGTCTACACTGGCGAGGCCAGTGGTCCTAGGTCACCCTCACGACCCTAATGAAGCCCTGCATGGCCCTGACGGGGCTGGCTCATCTGGCGGTGACAAAGCGCGGGGTGGGGGTGGAAGGAGCTCATCCCCCAGCTTTGGAGGCTGGTATCTGAGGTCAGGAATGGACAGGGCTGGTTTCTGGACTCGGCTTGAAGATTGTCAGTTTCACATTGTGCCCGCATGTGGGAGAGCACTCTGGTGTCTCCCCTTGTCGTGCAGGGACACAGGTCCATCTGAAATGACCCAGTGACCTTCATCCTGATGACTGCTAACCTTATGACCTCTAACATAATCGCCTCCTTGATGGCCTTATTCCACATGAGCCACAATGTTAACCAAAGAGCCCACAGGGCAGGCCCACCTCCTAGTGTGGGCTCCAGGCTCATGAAGGGGATCAGTGAGACTTGGCACCAGGGAGCAACTAGCTACAGCTTCCCCAGCTGGTAGCCCTGGCAGTCCCACAGGAGTTCTGTGTTTGGGCTATGTGTGGGTGATAAGCAGCTAATGAACGGAGGGCAGGGTGGTGCAGGATGACCACTGGACTCTCCCAGAGACAAACTGGAGAGGCAGCTGTGGCCAGCAGGGCCCAGCTAGGAAGCCTATCAGGAAGTACAGAGAGAGTGGGTGAGGCTGCAGGGCATCCCGGGAGACCCCTCTAGGGGCTGGTGGTACCAAGTTGGCTGCATATGTGCCCACAAGACTGCAGGTGTGCCAGTGGCCAGACCTCCGTCTGGTTGGACATCCATTTGCTGGCCACAGGTTGAGCACTCTGTGTCTGTGTTTGTCAAGGGCTGGATGGCACATGGGTGAGAGTGTCTCTCTCCTCATCCTTATGGCCCACATAAATGGATGCAACAGGGTCTCTGCTGGCCCTGTGACAGCCAGCCCTCATCATCACCAAAGCAAGGCCTGGCATCGAGTGGGTGCGGTGGGCGGCCTTGACATTGCCCCGGCTCCGCCCACTGTCGTGCTGTGGCCTCGTGATGGTCAGGCTACCGTGTTTCATACTACATTTCCCCACACTGCACACACTCCCTCCTGAAACGACAGGCTGTCCCCACAGTGTCTGGTGGTCTCCACACCATCTGAGGTCTGCTCCGCAGGTGCAGTCTGGGTACTTCCCGGGGAGGTTCCCCCACACTCACCCTCCACGCAGTCAGCCCCAACCCACGTGCTCCCCATGCAAGGACCTAGCCAATAGCAGGCCAAAATTATGAGAAAAAAAATCCCCATGAAGGCCAAAAGCAATGCGCCAACTTTCCCCCTGCCGAGCACGACACTGGGGGGTGGAGGAGCCTTGCTGCTGCCAGTCATGGCCCCGCTGCCCCAGGCATGCACACCCACGTGCTGCTCCATCCTGGGTGCGGGTCTGCTGTGGCAGGATCACGCACATGTGCAGAGGCTGTGCTGTTTGGCGTGCAAATGGGGCTTAGGAGTCCAAGGGTAGGTGGAGACCCCCGTGGACTGTGGGGCCTGATCCTTCACTTGTGTGATTCTCTTACTCAGAGGTCAAAGTCAAGGTCACAGCATCTGTGATGGTGCCCTTTCCCCGTCCAGCTGGCACCTTCCTGTGAAGTCTCAGGGCCTGGGAGGCACCATGGGGCCTGGTGGATGTGGTCACTGGGGGCTGGGAGGATGGGACCCTTGTCATCCTTGGTGTTGCCAACCAGGACAGGAAGAAGAAAGAGACTCAGTGCTCAGCTTCTGCGCACATTAGTCTGACGCGCCTGCTCAGTTCCTGTCAGAGTAGGGCTCATGATGGGAAGCTGAGCATGGTGTGGGCACTGCTCAGACCAACAGCCCAGCCCCGAGCCCTCAGTGTGGGCAGTGGACTGCTCTGGAGACGAGAAAGGGGCAGCTCCTGCCAAGCAGTCTGAAGGTCACCTGCTCTCCACCCTGCAGCTTCTCCAGGTGTTGCTGGGGCCGGAACATCTGGCCGTGGTGCCCGCACAGATCAAGTCATCCATCGTCCCACAGGTAGCCGGGCTGCGAGGAGAAGACGTGTGCTGGACGGGTGCTGGCATTAAGAGGCAGCCAAAGTCTGTGCCGAGAGTGGGCAAACACAAGGCACCAACGGGAGGTGACCGGCATGCCGCTGCCCCTCCTGCTACCTTTTCTCCTTGCAATGTCCCTCCTTGGCAAGGCTGCCACCCTCACAGGTGCCCACAAGCCCAGTCGGGCCTGGGCAGACAGGAGCTGGTAGCATCTGCCAGCTCACAGGGTGCCCACTGGCCTCCATCACTCTCTGCTGTGGCTGCTCCCGCTGCGCCCTGTCACGTGTGCCAGACCCCGGCTGCAGCTGCTCTGCGTGGGCCCAGCTGCTGCTCACAAAGACATAGTGGCTGTAGCTCGTGTGAGGAAGCAGCACAGAGTGCTGCCCTGGCATCTGCCTGGCAGTCTGTCCGTCTGTCTGCCTACTGCTCAGACCGTGCCTGGTGTGCCCTGCGAATGTCACATCTCCATACAGCATCCGCCCTGTGTCTGCCCGCTCCTGAAGCCGCTGTCCCAGCCCCCCTGTGGCCACGGTGCTGACAAGGCTGGGCTTGCCCTGTGCCCAGGCCCGGCCCCGGGGAGACGTCCTGCGAGCCAGAGCCTGGGCTTCTCTGCAGATGCGACCCCATCGCTGTGCCCCACCATTCCCTGCTCTCAGCAGCTCTGGGCTCCTCTGCTCTGGGCCTGGACAGACTTGATGTCCTCAGCAGGAGCTCCAGGGCGGCCGGGCTCAGCCAGACTTAGTGCCCACGGGCAGGGGCCGACCCTGCTACCTGAGGGGTGTGAGTGGCCCTGGGACCGACACTCAGGGCTCCACACTGAGGCTGGAACTGACAGAGAGTGACTCAGCACCACACAGCTGATCTGCCACCCGAGCCCTGCATGCCCTGTTCACAGGGACATACTGCTGCCAACACAGATGCCCTCGCGTCACAGACCGTGCCACGAACACATGTGGACTGACTCCTGGCCTGTGCTCTGTTCAAGCCCCAGGAGGTTCACAGGTGCTCACTGTGCAGGGGAAAGGCGGCTGCTAAGCACACTGCATGACTCGGCCCAGCCCTCCTGAGATTCAGGGGCAGCGCCCTGTGGCGTATGTCCAGGCTGGGTTTGTCCTTCGTGGAAACCATTCCCCCCACCCCGCCACTGGTCTCCTTTGTCTCCACTCGGCCCCCTGACCCCACCCAGGCAGTGCCCACCTGCTCCAGGCAGGGCTCTATCGCCCACTGGCTATGCTGACGCCCGCCCGGGAGAGGCCAGCACTGGGCTCTTCCCTCCCAGGTCTGCAGGTCCAGTGCTGGGGCCCACGGCTGTGGTCTCCCTTTCCCTGAACTCACACTCCTGAGGGCCTCCTGCTTACCTGGACTAGGTGTTTCTACCTGGACCCCTGTTGAAATGTCCCTGTTGTCATATCTTTCTAAACTCTTCACTTGCCTTCCGAAGGGATCACTGTGTGGCTGTGCAAGTTCAGATTCCTGTTGGTGTCACATGACACAGATGAGGACACTGCGGAAGACGCCAGAAACTCATTCTCGAGAAGCAAGGCAGCTGTCCTGACTTGAGCACAGCTAAAGCATTTTCCTAGAGTCAGCACGGAAATGAAGCAGCCGGTTGCAGCCCAGCCCTGGTGCTGCGCCGGCACTTTCTTCTCACCCACGATGATTCCTCCCCGTGCTGGTATCAGGCTGGGAGGCTGAGCGTGTGAACAGCAATGGTGCCTGTCCTTTCCTGACCTCTACGTAGTGCCTGTGACACGTGGCCACTTAGGACCCGCGCCATACCACAGGCCTCCCCTGAGCCCTCCTGCTGGCACTGGTGTTGGTGCCCAGGGCGGACTCCTGGAATGGTCTGGGGCTGCCACTGCTGTGCCCTAATGATTTGAGAGGTGGACCTTTAGTCTTGCAGTGCTTAGATTTGTGCTTCTTCTTATGCTAAGTCTGTGGCCTGCACACTTGAGTCCGGCTGCCCTTGTGCCAGGTGATTTTCTGCCCGTTTGTCCTTCAAGGTCACAGGCAGTGACTTTGATGGAGCCGCCGCAGTGGCCATGATGAGACCCTCCGCACCATCACCTGGCACCTGAGGACTGACTACATTACCAAGTTCTTCCAGGGAAGAGCATCCAACTTGCTTTATCTTGAGTCTTCTGAAATTTTAAGCATGTTTGATGCACATCCGGTGAGGAAAATATAGAATGAAATGTAAAATTGATGTACATTAAGACTTAACGGGGGGGGGGCCTGGGGATTTGGCTCAGTGGTTCCGGCACCTGTCTTGCAAGCTCAGGGGCCCAGGTTCGATCCCTGGGCCACATACCATACTGGACGTGGAGACTCACACCCAGCAGCAATCAGTACCACATGCCACAGTGCCGGGCGTGGTGGCTCACGCCTGTAATCCCAGCACCTGGGAGGCAGAGGCAGGAGGATTGCTGTGATGTGAGTTTAAGGCTGAGCTCAGGGCTAGTGTGAACTACAAAGCGAGACTCTGTCTCAAAAAAAAAAAAAAAAAGACTTAACAGGACCTGATAGATTATTGACTTTTAAAGGGAATGCTTTATAAACACAAGAGAGCAGTAGTACTCTTCCTAATTAACTGTTAGAATTCATAAGAATTAGATTACTAGGTATTTCTACAAAGATGTTTTTGATGTCAGGGACTCAGTCTATAAATATCAACATATATATGTGCATAAATACAAGAACAGATCAAGATGTACAGTCAATGTTTCAATTGAAAAGTTATAGAAAAGACACAGTGTCACTAATTCCCCTCCAGATACTCACATCCCACTTCAGATGCCCCATCCCGTGTTCGGGCCACTTTCTGAAGCCATTCTGGACATCTTATCTCAAGTCTTTGTGAAGCATGATCACACGTACAGTGAATGCTCTGCTGAACGCTGCCCTGGAAAGGCAGGCTCTTGCCCACATCACGCTACTCCTCGGCCACCCTGTTTACCGTTCCTGGCTCTGTGTGACTTTGAGTTCTTCCCCAAAGTCAAACGACCAGGACACGTCAATGCTCTGAGTCCATGCAGGACACAGAGCCAGCTAGGACAGCTCAGCTAAAGACCCTCGGGACAGAGGACTCTGGAGCAGCCACACTAATGGCAAGAACAATGTGGAGGGGGTTACTCTGAGGACGATTGCTTCAGTGTGTGCGTTACAATAATTATTTTTAAATTTACATACAATGGGTCCTCTATTCACGAACTTAATTCTTTCAACAATTCTGGTTGTAACTGAATTGGTCATGAATCAAATAAAATTTTCCCACAAGGTCAACACTGAACCTAACCAGTGAATCCGATTCAGTGCAAATCCAAAATCGTGGGAGGAACTGAATTTATGAAGCAAGGGATCACTGCTTCTGGTCACACCTGCCGTGTACACGAGTATACACGCTTGTAATTTAAAAGGGGTCCACTCTGAAACACAGCTCAGTTGGGCTTGAGATGGGTAAAACACTTATTCATATGTCCTTCTATGCTTTCTGCGCCTTCTTCAAGAAGCAGCTGGGGTGAGGGTGGGTTTTGTAGGAAGAGTACAAACGGGTCGCTAACCTTCCTTCACATGCCAGCCTCTGGCATCGGTGTCCACACCATCGTACTCTCTTCTTGAGGTCCCCCTGGGATGGGAGGGCATCCCCATGCTGAGTGTCCACTGAACAGGGTGAGCAGCCTGGCTGGGACTCAGTCACTGCCCAGCACTGGCCGAGTCAGCTCCTGGGTCCACTTCCCTCTGGGAGCCTGGGCTGGGCGAGCCGTTGGGCTGGGAGCCAGGGAGCCCTGGAATGAGCCAGAGATAGGAGAGGCTGGATGTCTGCAGTGGACATCTGGACAGAAAAGTCGGTGGGTGTAGGAGATACCAGGGCCTGGGCCCTGCCAGTCTCTGTCCTGCCAGGACAGTGACCTGCGGCCCTGGAGGCCTGGCACGAGGGGTGGCAGGCACAGGGCGGGACTTGCTTGGTGCTGTACCTGAGTGTTCAGTCTGACGATATGGCGCTGATCAGGGAGACCGGCTTGGGCTGTGCTGAGTGCTGGAGACAGGTGTCTGTCGCTCCCGTCCCAGCAGGGTGTGCCGACAGCTGCCGCTGGAGCAGTCAGGGCCTTGGTTCCACAGCCACCACAGCCGGGCTGCACCACACTCTCCACTGGTTGCACAGAGGAACATCGTTAGTGGTATAACATGTCAAGATTAGTCACCTACGAGTGTAAACAGCCCGAAACAGTGCGGGCGGGTGTGCGGCCATCTGCTCTGGGTGTCGGAGCTGTTCTCACCGTGGGCGTTGATTTCGGGTCCCTCTCCAGATGAGCGCCGCCTCTGTCAGCTGACTGTCCCCAAGTAGTGCGAGCTGGAGATGTCAACAGCTTGCTCCGCTGCTGGGGGCCCAGGGCTGAAGCTTGCTGGGAGGGGTGGTGGCGGCAGCTGGCGCAGCCTGGGACTGCTCCTTCCCACCTCTGTCTCCCGCCTTCCCCCTGTCTTGCTGCAGATGTGTGAGAAGCAAACTGAGCTCCGTTATTAGCAAAGGCTCCCTGGTGCACGGAACTTCCCCTTCGCGCTCAGGAGGAGGGACTTGGCTCTCCTCTCCTCCTCACCGCCCACCCACTCGCTGCATCCAGGAACAAACCCACCTTCCCAGTGGGCCTGTCACAGAGCCTGCAGCTGTGGGGCAGGGAGCGCAGGTGTCCTCCCTGCCTCTGACTGTCCCCAGCACAGAAGGCTTTGCTTTTATGGGTCTGAACCAGGACCATTTTCCTGGTGCCTCTTTCTCCTGCAGTCTGGAGCGGGGAGCCTGAGTCTCTGCCACCTTGTGACACCAGGGGCCCAGAGGGAATCTCCAAGGAGCAACGCCAATCTCCACGCCTAGTTAACATAATTGAGCTGCAAATTAGGAAAGTGGGCCATTGCCGCAGGACTGTGCAGCTCGGCACGTGGTAATTTGGTATCGGCTACCCGCAGGCTTCCTAAACTGGAAGTTGGCTTGGAACTTGGCCCCTGGTGGGTTGTAGGAGTTTGGGGGACTACATCACCGGAAAGGATACTGGGCCCTGACAAATTCCTCTAGCTGCCCCTGCATGCAGTGTCGCAAAGATAAAGTCATCATAGGCATGTCACCTTTTTTGGGTGAGGACGGCAGAGCCTAGTGCCCACAAGGGCTCCTCACTGCCCCTGACAGGATTCAACCCTGCCTCCTGCTGGCACAGGATTATCCTGCCTCTGCCTAGACTCCTTGAGGTGCTCTGAGGCTCTCCAGGCCCAGAACCACCTGAGTAGGCTCATTCCAAGCAAAAGCTATGTGCCAGAGACATATTGGGAGAGGGATGTGTTGGGGTGCAGCCTTGGACAGTTACACACCCCAAGGGAGCCAGGGGGGAGATCGGCTCATATGGGCAGAGACCTTCTGGGAAACTGTTACCTTCACGTCCTTCTCTTTGTACGGCAATGTGATCCACATCCGGGTGCTGCAGCAGCTCTGGCGGGGGAGGAGAGGGACCAGGTAAGCCTGGGTCACGTGAACCCTGGATCATGGCTCAGGAAAACGTGGCGCAGTAACTGTCTGATCCAGAGAAGCAGACAGGACGGCAAAGCGTGGTGGCAGAGACACTGAACATTGGTATCAGAGTGGGCACTGTTGGACAGTGGTCTCAGTTCAGAGGCCTTCATGTCCTGAGACATCCTAGGCTCTGGGCACCACTGTGGCCCACAGTGGAGGGCATGGCTGAGACTAAAGCAGACGTGCCCACTGGGTGACCTCCAAGCTGGGGAGTGCTGAGCCTGCCAGGAGCAGGTGGAGCCTGAGGGCTTAATTAGTTTTTTTGTTTGTTTGCTTTTTTGGATTTTTATTTTTGAGACAGAGTCTCGCTTTGTAGTTCACGCTGGCCCTGAGCTCAGCCTCAAACTCACATCACAGCAATCCTCCTCCCTCTGCCTCCCGAGTGCTGGGATTACAGGCGTGAGCCACCACGCCTGGCACTGTGGTATGTGGTACTGGTTGCTGCTGGGCGTGAGTCTCCATGCCCAGTATTGTATGTGGTTACCGGGGATTGAACCCGGGCCCTTGCGCTTGCAAGACAGGTGCCAGAACCACTGAGCTAAATCTCCTGTCACTTAAGTTTTGTGGGCAGCTCTGCAGTGGTCTGGGCCACCCCCAGCCCAGTTTTTCGGCTTCCCCACTGGTCCCCAGAGAGCTACACCCTGAAGGTCATCCTTGCCTCTGCCCGGCCCTTCTGCTGGTCCCTGGCCCTCATGAGTGGAAGCCCCTCCTCTGTCCAGCAGAGCTCTGAGAGCATTGGGCCTGCTTTCACCCTCTGTGTCTTGATGTTGGAGGCTCCTCAGCGCCCCAGGCACACACCTGCCTCGGGGCCTTAGCACCTGCCCTGCTTTTGCTCTGCTGTCCCATCTCTTCACTTTACCTTTTATCCCAACCCCGTCCAGAGTGGCCTTGGCACTGGTCCTCTTCGTATCCCCAGTGTAGGAGGAGTGAGGCCTGGGCGCCCCTGTGCTGATGTCCAGCCATATCTGAGCCCTTCGGGTGAGCAGAAAGCCGGTAAGTAGAGAGCCAGCGAGCAGCGGCAGCATGAGCACCGTGTCCGCCGGGCAGGGCTGTGGTGGGCGGGGCTTTTGACAGGTGCACGAGACTGTCTTGTCCAGTCAGAGCTGTGGACTCAGTGTCGGGACATGCAAGAGTGTACATTTTGGGATCTTTGTGGATTATTAGTAAATTTTATAAATTAAAAAAGTTACCAACATGATAAAACTTAATCTTCCCATTGTACACTGCCACTGTGTGCATTGGGTATCTGAGCCCAGGATGCGGGTGAATCATCTTTGACCACAGAACGGCACAGGCACGAGGGGGTCAGTGCTGTTTTGGGCCACAGGGAGCCCAATGTGAAGACCTGGCTCGGTGGGGATGCTGGTGTCACGCAGGCCAAGCAGGAGCCCAGAGCCACACTGCCCTCTGGGCCAGGACCAGCAGAGCTGTGTGCTCAGACAGGGCCACCGCTGAGGGCCTATGGGGCTTGGGCTGGAGCCCAGCCTAGGTACGCCAGAACAGAGGGGCAGGTCTGGGGGTCCAGGGTCTCTTGTGGATGCAGCTTCCTCTCCTCATAGCCAGCTCCCGACATGGGGCCCTGAGTGTGACTGGGGTCAGACTACTCCACTGTCCAGGGATTCCTGTCGTGCCTGGGAGGTCACGGCCAGAAACAGCTGGAGCCTGCTCAGGGAGCCAGGTGCTGCCTGGCTCGGG
The DNA here is from genome assembly GCA_004026965.1 of Petromus typicus. NCBI lineage: Eukaryota > Metazoa > Chordata > Mammalia > Rodentia > Petromuridae > Petromus > Petromus typicus. Next base: position 71,126 of record PVIR01000989.1, read on the forward strand.
TGATTGGCGGTTGTGGCATGAGCTGGTGTCAGGGCTGCAGAGAGGAGGCCCACAGGGTTGCCCTTCAGGGGCAGGGACGCTACCAGGTGACGTCCTCCCGACACGCCCAGCACTCAGATGCTGATGGGGCAAGGGGGGTTCACAGTGCACAGAAATGGCAGAAGCCACGCTTGGAATCAGCACAGCAGCCGCAGAGAGGGGATGAATGTGGAAGGCGAGTGTCCCCTTCCTGAGGAGACGGAAGGGGGCTGCCGCGGAGGGGAGGAGCCAGCTCCAAGGCGACCTGCGCCCACACCGCCGCGCCTGCCTGGTCACCTCTGGGTGCGGGTCTCGGCATGGAGGGAGACCCTGCATGGAGTCAGGCTCTGGACGCCTGCAGTCCTCGTCTACACGCGGTCCACGCTGTCCCTGCGCCTCTGTCCACCTGCGGGGTGTGCAGGGACTTCCGCGTAGGAGTGTGCACCCCAGCTGGTCCCTTCCTCTGGTCCCTACTGGGCTCTCTCCACTCGGCCCCTCTGAACTCTGTGAACAGCACACTTCCAGCACAGGAGCTCAGTTTTCTACTGTCTTCTTCTTTTGCCTTTTTCTTAGACGTTTCCCCAGCTTTACCCTTTGAGTCTTCTTGGGTGTTGCTGGAGCTACTGTTCCTCCGTTTCCAAGAGTTCTTCTTCACTTCTTGACTTCACTCCGTAGCCCCGTGCTCTTGGCTCAGGACAGGAAACCTCCAGTGAGACGGCAGGATGTGAAGCGCAGGTCTCAGGCTCCGCGTGCCCGTGCTGGCTGGGACTTCTCTTTAACTGGCCCATCAAATGCAGCAGCTGCATGCGATCAATTTCAGCTTTAATTGCTGAAAGGTGAGTAAGCTGTGAAATTCAGTTCCTCAGGTACATTCTTCTCATCTCAAGGGTGCAGCAGTCAGCGTGGCGACCCAGGCGGAGCGCGGCAAGAGCACCACTGTCTGGAGTCTGCAGACCACTCGCCTTCGCCCACGCTGGCCACATCTCGGCGTGACTGGTGCAGCTAGCAGAGGGGAGCTCATCTAGGGCCGAGGGCTTGTCCTCAATAAAGCGAGGGTTCTTGGCTCAATCCAGACAGAAACCACTTGCATCTGAGTAGCAGCCGAGCTGGGGCTCCTCCGAAAACAGCAATTCACCTGCTGCTCACACGAGTGTATTTGAGAGCTCCCGTGGCGCCGAGCCGCAGTCTGCCCCCGAGACTCCAATAGGATGACTGTGGGAGGCTCTCCCTTGGGAACATGAGCTTCTGTTCTTTATTGGTGCAAAGCTCTGAGTTCAAGGTCAGACTAAGCAGCATGTTATTCATGTTAAAGCCCCAGCTCCCAGCGGCCTCTCCGGGAGGTGCGCGGACAGAGGCAGCACCCTCGGCTCAGCCTCTGTGCCTCAGCCCTCAGCTGTGCGTAGCTGCCCTCTGCACCTTCACTCTGTGCATATATTATGATTGGTCACATTTAGATACACGAGGACTCTCAGGACAGAACTGAAACGTGGGTCACAGGCCCTGTGCCAGGGGCAGCAAAGGGTTCCTTCCCCACGTGCCCACCTCCAGCGATGCTGAACAGCCCCAGCCACACCGCAGTTCTGCCTCAGTAAACGCACAGCCACAGCATTCATGTAGGGCCAGGGCGGGGCCTACACGCGAGGACCTGGCACTTGGGGGGCTGGGGTGACCTCAGGGTTCTTGTGATGGCTCTGCAGATGCTGCTGTCTTCTGGGGTCTGGAGTGCGGCAGTGAAACTGCCATCAGGATTTATCTGGAGAGGGCCGAGGCAGATTGGCATCAGGTCTGACAGCAGCACCTACTGTCCACCTGGTGTACGGTCAGCAGTGCTCCCCCTGGCACACACGGCCGTGCTCTCATCCTGCCCATCGCTCATATCAGAGAGCAGGCTAAGTCTCCAGAGAGTGAGGCTGCAGCCCCCAACCCTCCAACAGTCTGCCATTCTCCCACTCTGCACCCTCACAACCCGCCCAGGGTGAGACCACCTGACATTACATACACTCACGTGCCAAGTCACGTGACTATAGCACCAAGAGAGCTGCACCAGGTCACCAGACCCCTTCCTACCCTCTGGTTCTCTTGCAAAATAAAGATGAACTCAACCCCCACTCCACTTAGATTCCTGGAATTAGACGGAAGCACACAATCAGAACGTCCATCACATTAACTCTGCACCCAGGTCTAAACTAATGGGCAACACACGTAAACTACCAGTATTACTGTGTCAGAGCTGTAAAGAAACCCAACGTTCATGCCTGTTCCTTGCACTCCCACTGTCCATGCACAGGACGCTACATGCCATCCATATGCTCTGACCACGCAGGTTCCGGCTCCTGGGAAAAGGCACAGGCTGTGCAGGCTCCACAGCGACCTCCCTCCAGCCTCCTGCTGCTCATGAGACTATCCGGAGATCCTCCTCTCGGAGACTTCCATACAGACTCGTCTCTTTCCAGAGGAGAAGCACCTACTGTGATCTATTCTGTTTCAGTTCAATATTTAAACGGACATTTATGACCTGTGATATTAAGAAATAATTATTTTGTAAGGAAAACTTGTAAGTTCAGGGCAGAGAAGTGAACATCACGATCATTACTTTCCCTTAAGAAACTGCTGGAAAACTGCTCCCGGCATATTTGTGATGTTCCCACCTGCACCCACGTGTGTAAGCACCGGGCTCTCTGAACCCCGTGGGCAGGGCGCTTCCTCCGGGCACCAGAGCCGTGTGTCTGTGCCGGCGGGATGTCTCACCCGCACCCCAGGTGAGGAGCTATCCCCCACCCAGGGTTCTTCCCCTCTGACAACGCTCACAGGCTGAGAAGCCCAAGAGCCTTGCACCCGCCCCACTGGGCAGCCCGGCCCTGGACCCGAGGGGCTGTGCTGCTCAGCTGTGCCCTCTAGGATAGCTTACCCGAGGGGTTGGGACCTGTGTCCACGTGTGCCTGTGCCTGGGAAGCTCGGGACAGCCGCAGCCCAACAGCAGGGAGGAGCCCGCCCCGGGAGGCCCTGGACAGCCCGATGCCCTGCCACACGTGCCGGTCAGACAGTGATGTACCCTCATGCAGCTTCCACTCTGTGGCCAAATCCAGGGGCCTCTGTATCATGACTCACCGTCTGCAAGGTGCAGTTAAGTGGATCTGAAGCTTGGCGTGTGGGGAGAGGGTGGGGGGCTTCACCAGGAGCGAGGTGAAGGCAGACAGCCCTTGAGTCATCTGTAGGAAAATGAGTGCAGCTTGAGACCACTGCCAAGCAGAGTAAGTCAGAGACACGCGCTCCGCTGTCACGTGGGTTCTCCTGTATGAGAAACTCAAAGTGTAAACAAATTAAAGAGCAAGTAAAATAAGTAAATTAAAGATGCAGTGGACCCTTGACTTATGAACGCAGTCAGGTCCCAAGGCTGGTTGTAACTAATGTAAAGCTGAGATCTGGATGTTTATCTGGGTACGTGGTATAGATAACAAGAGGCAGATGAATGTTCTATTAATCTAATTGATCTAAGTTGTTTGCTTGTCAGGAGGGTTGAAACTTGAGGGTTCATGGTAACAAGAAGCAGGGAGACAGACCTTTTGCAAAGGGTAGGGGGCGCAAGAGACGTAGGGAGGGCAGGGCTGAGATAGAGGGAGGAGACGTAGAAAGAGCTGAGCTGTGCTACATGCACAGACCAAGTTCTTGCCAGGAACGTGGTCACTGTGCCCTGCAGATGTGGGTAATGAAGGCTGAGAACCCAGAGCGGTGACCTGGGCCATACCCCTGCGCAGGACGGTGTCTCGGTGCCGCACAGCCCTCGCCCACGGACCACCCTCTCCTGGTGGAGCAGCAAGGAGACCCGTGCAAGCCTGTGGCTTCCAGTGGAGAAAGAAAGGACGGATGCCTGAGCAGCAGATGAGCTGTCGGCATAATTATGTTAAATAAGACGCATGCGGGCCCGGCTCCAGCCCAGCCTGGGTTCCAGGAACCCTCGGAGGGGGCCTGCTTACACTTAATTGTGCCCGGGAGCGAGAAGCAGGGGTCCTGTCTTTTCTCGAGTGCTGGAGGATTTGAAAGGTGACCCCTCCCTTCCGCACCGTTCTGCTCTGAGAGCTCCCAGGCAGCCGGCTGGAGGGGACTTGTGAGATGGCAGGGAGGCAGCGGGCAGCTCCACTGGCCCTCTTATCTGCACGGGAGTGCGCGTACACACACCCCGCACACGTGCTCTCCGCCGTCTGTGGACCTCTAAATCATATGCTTTAGTCCCTAGACATTCGTTTACTTAGAAATAATGACAATTTGAGGAGCAAAGCTACATTTTTGAAGAGTGCAGCTGGACTCAAAACATGTGGAGCTGGCGAGGTGGGCATGGGGCAGCTGAGGCCCTCTCTGGCCCTCGACTTCCTCCACCAAGGCTGACCAAGGATAGAGGCTCCCTGTCTATCAGCACAGCCCTGGGCCATTCCAGGAGCAGGAGGTCAGGACGGAGCAGCACGGCCATCAAAGGTCTGTGCCACGTCACCCACTTCACTGCCTCTCCGTGGCCTCCTTGGCCCAGCTTCCACCATCGCCCCACAGCGGTCCATGGCTCTGCGAGTCTCACCACTGCTCTTGTGTCCTCCCCAGCACTTGGTCCTGTTCATAGTGACTGTGGCCACAGCGCGGGGTGGCCATCCAGCTAAATGGCCACACTGGCTTCCGTGTCCTGTCCACCTGCTCACTCCGTCCAGTACCAGCTGCAAGGCCTGCCGACCCGTTCCCCTCCCTGGCTCCCGCCTCCTGTGACGTCTTGATGGGTCTGAGCTCCGCCCGCCTCAGCTTGGCTTCTGCCCTTCCCTGCGGCAGCACCGCCCTTCCTGCGGGCCCCTTTCCCTCCCCCAAGGGCTCCCTGTGCCAACGAGCTGAGCCTTCCCCACACTGGGAACCACTGGCCGCTCCCCTGCCAGGTCTGAGTTCTTCAAGACCATGCGGTGCCAGGCTTGTTTCTGGGACCAGGCTGACACCTCACAGAAGAGCCCTGGTGTGCACTAAGCATCCACACATACACCAAGGGCAGACTTGAGCCTGTCCAGGAGGGACTGGGAGTGTCTTATAGACTGGGGGCTCCTTATAGAACATGGGGGACAGAGTGAGATGGGCAGTGACCGAAGCCGCGCTCACTCTCCTCAGGTAGGCACTGTCAGCAATGTCACTTCCACATGCACAGGGAGATGCCCGGCCTTCGACACACAGTCAGCCTCCCTGAGGCAACACTGTGTCGTGGTGTCAGTGTACCTCTCCAGCTGGCTGCCGTATAACTGAGAAAGGCTTCCTAAAAATGACTTCATGGGCCAACTTCATGCATTATTTTCTTCAACAAATAGCATTTGACTTGTGTCACGTAGACACGGCTATACGAAGCTCCACATATAATTAAGTTGCAAAACTTTTTCAACATAATGAGAAAGCATCAAAAGAGAAAGGTCGTACTGACAAAATATTTGCTCAATTTGGAAAAAAAAAAGAAAACCCTAATATACTAGTGAGTGTTCTGAGTACTGGTTTAAAATACCTGCCCCTGGAGACAGAAGGAGTTCATTTAGCTGATGGTTCCAGAGGGCTCAGTCCATGGACCCCTGGCCCCAAGGCAGGAACATCACGGCAGACAGGCTGGCGGAGTAAACCTGCTCGCCTCATGAAGACTGGGAAATAGAGTCCAGGGGACAAGTACCAGTGAGAGATAAACCCTCCAAACATTCACCACATGAGCCCCCCCAGCCAGGCCCCACCTCCCAGTAGCACATTCAGCTGTGAGCTCGACTTGGTGGGTTATTCACTGAGTAATTCTTCATCTGGCCATGCTGACAGTTAGGCTCACTCGAAGCCTAACTGTGGTGGCTCACAGCCATCACACTCGAAGGTACCAGTGCTGTGGAGGGCATGGGGCAGCTGCACTCTCACACGGCAGACCTCTGGCACACAGCCCGGCCGTCCCACCTAGGCACTGTCCCTGCTAAGGAAGGCTCATTTCCACACAGACACCTGCACGTGGATGGTCACAAAAATGTATTCTTTCCTCAGGGCATGGCCACTACGACAGTGACCATAAACATCTCGGCCACACAACTCTGTCACTTTGCACATTCGCAGATGAGGACAGGGGTCTCTCTGGGCCAACATCTACCTGTCCTGGTTGGGATCCCCAAGGGGGAGTCCATGCCTTGCCCGTCCTTGCTGCCCACAGTCCTGGGCGAGAGGCTCCTTTCTCATCTTCCGGCCAGTGCAGATATCTCTGTGCCTTCTTCACTTTTCTCTCTGATTCTTCTTGTTCCTCTGCCCCAGGAAAGGCTGAGTTCATCTTGGGCTCTTCAGATAGCCCAGGACAATGTCTCCTCCAGCGGCAGCCTGGGGTGTGTGTTATCAAGGTATGTTATACACATGCGTAGGAGTGTCACTAAGAAACTGTCATTCTGCATAATGGTTATGCACTGATAAAATCGCTAATGAAAAGGAAATAGAGAAACTGGTTTACAAACACCATGCCAGGCAACCTGAGGTGTGCACAGACTCCAGGACATCTTTGGAAGGGGTCCTGTTCTTTCTATCCATAGAGGCCATATAGAAGATTCTGACAGAGAAGGCTAACCCCACCTTCCATGCCACACCAAGACCAATACTCTCTGTCTTTCTTTTCTGGCATTTTATTTAGATGCCCTCTGTGTTTTTAATCAGTTAATTTAGAATACCACATATGAGGGTTCTGTTGCTTTTTGTTTTTAGTTCTGTTTGATCATCTTTTCCATTTAATTCATACACATTTAACGTAGGTGTTGTTAAATTTGGAGTTAAACGTTATTCTAACCATTTGTTGTCTACTTAATTCTTCTGTCTTACTGTTTCCTGCTTTACTTTGCCCATTTTGGGTAAACCAATGTGCTTTATATATTTTGATTTTTTCTTCAATAGTCACACATGCTGCTAATAATCAGAGTATAGTGAACATTTATATCTTACTGTTCTCTGGGTAATTCAAGGACATCCCGCACCTGAACTCCATCCTCCTGCTCTGAGGTGCTGTGCTCCAACATCAACGCACCCCTCTAAACTGAAATTGAGATCTTCCTTCTGAAAGACCTGCTTTTTTGGGGGTGGGTGGAGGAGTTACTCCCTGGATGTTAGCTGGAAATAATCTTGTGGCTTTTTTGCTCAAAAATGTCCTTATTTGTGTTTTGGTTCAGACCTAAAATGTCTTCCCAAGTCCTCCTGTCCAGAAGTGAGACTTTGGTGGCTGAGGGATGGCAGGTCTGCTGCACTCACGGATGTGCGGCCCCATGGGTGAGTTCGTGGCTGGCCATGCTGCTGGAGGCGGCCGAGCCTTGGAGGGCGTGTCTCTCAGGGGGACTTCCAGCTCCCTCTGGTTTCTGTCTCCCAGGAGCAGTTTTCCTTCACTACAACCTTCCACCATGAGGCTTTTGCGTTGGAACCCGCTGACCGTGGACTGAACACCTTGAAACTGTGAACCAAAACCCCGTGTAGCCACGAGTATTTATGTTGTGAATGTCAATCAGGTGTTTACTCGGCACGGGGAAGGTGACTAATGCACTTTCCTTCTGTTCGGGTGAATATTTTCACAGGATGAATAATAAAAAGTTGGCAGCTATTTCCTTTCAGTATTTTAATGTGTCACTTCATCACCACCTTGCTTCTGACAGTGTTGAGAAGCCAGTGTGGGTCGAGGATCTTTTCATAAGGATCTTTGCCAATGACATTTTTTCTTTGAGAAATATCTTTTTAAAATGTCTTTCAAAGTATTTAAAAAAGGATAGGTCTCATGACAGTTTTCTTACCAAAATTCTAGAAATAAAAGAATGAAAGAACAGATAGACAACAGTAGTATTATACGAGCTGAGAGATTGAAAGTCTGAGAACCAAAAGAAATACTAAAAATGAAAGTATTTTAACAGAAATAAGAAATGCCTTTGATGGGTTCCCTGGGGAAGGGCACACAGGAAGGGAAAGGAGCAGCAAACCACCAAATGTCACAGTGGAGTCTCCCCAACCTGAGAAAAACAGGAGACATCCAAAGAGAATTCCAAGAGCCATAGGACAAGGTAAAATGGTATGTAGCAATGTATCCCTGGGATTGCACAGACAGAGAAACAATGGAATCAGAGGAATATTTAGGATAATGATCACTAAGAAACTTCCAAAGTGATGGGCTCCAAACTTTAGATTCAAGAAGGTCAGGGGACACAAAGCAAAACAAATAACCCTCAAGTTCCTCAAAGCTCTACAAGGGGTCTGTCATGGTTAAGTTGCAAAAAGAGTCAAGAAGATAATCTTGCAAGAAGACAGACGACAAAGAGAAAGAGTGGAAGGGAAGAAGAAGAGGAGGGAGAAGGAGGAGGAGCAAGGACCTTTTCTGGAGCAGAACAGGGAAGAGCTGCTTCCGACTTCCCATCAGAAGCCATCCGAGGCAGGAGACAGGAAAGTGACATAAGGAAAGAAGCGGCAGCAGCGACAAACGCAGCCAGCGAGAGTCTTGTGTCCAGCACAGCTATTGTGTAAAAGGGAAGGAGAAATGCTTGAGCAAGCAAACAAGTCCAAGGGGATCTTCTCCAGCAGACCCACACTGTAAGTGCCGCAGTTCTGGGGAAGGATGACAGGAAATTGGAGCTGTGAGGACAGAGAAGCGCCTCGGAATGTAACCTGAATGTCTTACTTCCCTTTCTGTTGCGGCAAAGATTACTACCCCCAAACAACTGTGGAAAGTAGTTCCAGTGCCCGTGTTGTGGGTGGAAGAAGCATGTAGGTGAGACAGGTTGGCAGCAAGTCCTAAAATGAAGAAACCAAGAATACTGTTGCCCCACAGGATGATGTTCAAGTTCACAGCAGCACGAATGCTTCTGAGCACAGTCAGGGACACCAATAAACACTTGCTAAAGAGTGAAGTTCTAACAAAGGCTCAAGTATAATCATATTGTCTCATTGAAAGCCAGAAAGCATGGAGAGAGGAAAGCAGGAAACAAGGAAAAAGTACAATATGTACGTGACATTAATAAAATATTTCAGCGATCATTTTCATCTTCACTAGCTTATAAAAATAATAATTAAAGGAAAAGAATTTTTCAAAATAAAATTAAACTAAGTTTTGAGCATAGGAAATCCACCTTAGGTACAAAGACACAAGTAGATGGCAACAAAAGCATGGGTTAAGACACATGATGCTCAGTTAAGGAACGAGGTGGACTTTTCTCTAAAAATGACACGAGGGGCTGAGGGATGCTCACCGTCATCGATCGTCAGAGAAATGCAAACTCAGCTCTGGCGTTATGTTGCACAAGGGAGATTGCTCACTGTCAAGAACTCTGAGAGATGTGAGTGGTTCAGAGTGTGCGGAGAGGAACCCCTGGTGTGCGGCTGGGAGAGTGTCAGTGGTGCTGCCGTTAGGCATAGCTGTGCAGAAGTTCTCAAAACAGTTAAAAACAGAGACGCTATAGGAACCAGCATCCCTTCTTGTAGATGCACATCCAGAAGGAACGGAACCAGCAGCCAAGAGGATACTGTGTCGATGTGTTCACTGAGGGAGCATTCACAGCAACCAAGCAGGAAGGACAACCTCTGCGTTCATCACAGGTGGCCAGTTGAGATATAGCAGAACTTTACTCAGCCTTTGAAAAGGAGTCCTGCTGCCTAAGACAATGCAGGTGATCACTGAGGACATCACATCAAGTGAAATAAGCCAAGCAGACAGGGAAAAGCACTGGATGGCCTCTTATGTGTGGCATCTAAAACAGAACAACTCAACTTCACAGCAGCAGATAATATTTGGTGACAACCAGCGGGAGCAGTGGTGGGTGGAAGAGGATGGTCGAAGTTTACAAGGCTGGGCTTAGTTATACGGGGTAAAAGAAAGTCTGTAAGTGTGATATATAGCACAAAGCCACAATTATTAATACTGTTACATACTGGAAGTTTTCTAAGAGTATAGATTTGTGCAGCTTTGCCACCCACCCCAGTGGGGTCACCATGTGCCATGTGAAATGCTGGTCGTGTTAATTTGTGTGCCTATACTGATCATTTTACTGTTTAGCATAATCAGAAGTGACACTCTGCTCTTTAATAGTACACAATACAAATCTTTACCTTAGGTAATGTTTTATCCATATAAAATGTTACATCATGCTAATGCTTATTTTTATAAGCCTAAGTAGTTGAGGTAATTTCTGAAAAACCAGATATATGGGCAAAAAGTTAATCAGGGACAAAGAAATATATTATGCCATGATAAAGTTGTTATTCTTAATATGTATCTAACAAGTGAGAGAGAACAAAAATACACAAAGCGACAAATGACAGGGCTCAAAGAAAAATAAATGAACCTGTGTTGCACTCGGAGACTTCAACACCCTGAAGTTCTGTCACCACTGAGCACCTTGCTCTCCTTGACACTCACAGAAGCTGTGCAGGAGGGTATCAAATCCACTCTTCTCCAGCTCTGCACAACCTGCCCCAGGACAAACCCAGGCCCATCACCCTGGAGAGCAGGGATCGTGCAGACTGCTTGCGGGTCATGGTGGAAGGAGGTAGAATCAGTCAGGAAAGCCAGCCGGAGGTGAGGTCCCAGCCTAGAACGCGCCAGCCAACACTGGAGATGGGAGGTGTCCTGGGTGTCAGCACACCAGATTCCCTTTAGGAAAGGTGGCAGCCACCACTAAAGGGGCGACCAGGTGAGGCTGCACCTGGGCTGTGAGGATGGAGGACCCAGCCACGACCAGACGGCAGCTGGCAATGACAGGCAAGCGGGTACCACTGAACTCTGTGGCACTTGGTGCTGGGCATCTGCCCTCCAAACTCGGAAGATACAGGGGTGCTGGGATACAGGGGTGTTCTACCATGCCTGGCTCATAGATACGACTTCAGAAATGTCTTCTGCCTGTGGGTCTGACCATATGACATGGCGAAATATGATGTATGACATAGGATATGTGACATGACAAAAAACATAGTGTATATGATATACTATATAATACATAGCATGATATGTACTAGCTGATAAAGCTTAATACATCATCTAGAATTTGCTACACAATAGATTACAGCAAATATAATTTCATATATGTAGATAATTTCTGCAGTTTTTACACCACAGTGTCCATCTCACTTTGCCAGAGGTCTTGTCTTCATTTTGGTTGTAAATGAAGAGTAGCTACTGGTTACCATTATTTTTTACAAAGCTGGTTACATAAAAGCAGAGTCCATACCTAATGTGTGTGTGTGCAAATGTTGAGAGCTGACTCAGTTTCCTCAGTGGTCCCGTGTCTGCCGGACACCGTCTCGGGCTGAGCCCTGCATGACACGGAGCTGGGGCGGAGTGGAGCTGATGTTGCCGGCGCCTGTAATTTTGCTCTTCTCACTCTCTGATCAGATACGCTGGGCCTGGAGAGCAAATCTGAACACATTTCTCTGTACATTTTGATAGAGTGCTGTCATTTCCTGGACGAGAACAGTCCAATTTCCTGGTCAGCATCTTGCCTCCTCTGAGGGCGTGGGGTCTGCTCTTGCCACCCGAGTGCAGTCTCAGCCCTGAAGACATCGAATAGCGAACATGATCACGTGATCACAGCCATTCTCTCCACTGCAGAACTAATGTTGAAATCATTACTTATCTCTCCGTTCATAAAGCTTATATTGCATGCTGGAGGTTGAAATGCAGACTCAAACCAGAACCTCTCATGGTTTTAAGCCTCTGTCGTCAAGCTAGGCTGCTCTTGTGAAGCACAGAAGCTCTGAGCCTGCCTGAGCTTCAGCCAAGAGACAGTGTCTGGGCGTCTAGAAAGGGGCTGAGAACATGTGAATTACACCCCTGCACACTGGGGGAGTGCCAGCTGCCCGTCCCAGTCCCTCCTGCCCACATGCTTGGCCCCTGTGCTGCGTCTGGGTTTGGCCACATCCCAGTGTGTCCAAGATACTCCACTGGGCAGGGGCTTCTGTACTGCAGCCACACCAAACTCGGAAGCTGCAAGGACAGGACCTGGGTACCATGTCCCCTGGAGCAGGGAACACGGTGCACTCGGTCAGCTGCTTCTCCTGATGCCCAGAGGGGGTGGCCACACCCCAGGGCTACCTATGTCCTGCACCCGCTCCCAGAGACCTCAGTTTACAGTGTTCACCCGAGGGTTTGTATTCACAACTGTGCCAGACAGATTTGTTTATGTGATCACATTCCCAAGAAAATCAACACCTAGCATTCCTGCTTAGCACCTAAGATCACTAGGGACTGCATATCTGGTGAATGTATGGTTTTCAGGGTTACTAAATTCCTATTAAATTAGTTTCAACCTCAATCTAGCCCTGAAAACAGACATTAGGCCGTTCCTGGGAGGAAAACTCCAAACCATCAACACTCTGGGAGAGCAGAGCTGTCTCTGCCTACTGCGATGTCTCGGGACAGTTCCACATGTGTGGGGCCCGGTGGTGTAATGCGGAGCACTAGGCTTTCTCAGGTTTTTGGACGTGAGGAGTGTGGAGCCATGTTGCCCAAGACCTGATCCACACCAGCCCAGCAGCTGGTTTGTAGAAGCTTCCGAGCTCCGCAGGCAGGAACTGCACCGGCCCCATCTGATGACAGGGATACCGAGTGACGACCCTCCACGTAGGGTCTGCAGCCAGGGGGCGAGCAGCATCCTCTGCTCCCACAGCTCTGGTGTGGGAACCAGGTAGACTGGCAGGAGCAGACTTCTGGCCCTCCTGGAGCGGAGGTACCCCAGGCTTGTCTACATAGACGGAGCCTTGCCAGATCCTGGATGGAGGTTAGCCCGCGCACACACGTGCCATTTCCCTGGGGCTGCTGGCAGGGCCCACGGTGTGCGGGGATGCTCCTCTCTGTGTCAGGAACGTGTGGCAAGTCTGTGCAGGTGGCAGCCACATTTCCTCTGACCGGCTGAGGCCTGTCATGCCCAACATGGCTCCTGGCCCCTTTCTCTTCCTTGAGTCTCAAACAGTGACGGAGTCCCATCCTCACTGTGTAGGTCTGTGTTGCCCGTCTGGGAGCAGCCACTCCACTGTGGGCAGCTTGGCCAGCCAAAGGCGCTATCCCCTCTGCAGCTGCTTGGGGGCAGAGAAAGGCCTGGGAGCCTTGGGAGACTGCAGACCTCACCGCTGCAGATGGACCTTGCACTGGGACTTGCACACTCCGAGGGGTCTGCACCGGCCTCTGGTGGTGCAGCACTGAACCTGTCTCTGAGGCCAGGCTGCAGCAGACAAAAGGGGCTCAGAGCTGATGGGCCCCCAGGGGCCAGTGGATGTCGGTGTGTGGCTGAGTCAAATTGAAGCAGCAGCAGCCACTGCCCATGATGAGGCCATCCCTGGACAGTCCCTGGAGCTCTGCAGCCCCCAAGAGCTGTCCGTGCCACTCCCCCCGCCACGTTGCTGGGAACAAAACCCAATGCCCACAACATAAGGTGGTGGTTTCAGGGGGTGCAGTCTGTGGTTGGCTGCTCTAAAGGAGAAACTGGAAGGAGGGCATGGTGAGCAAAGCCGCTCAGTTCATGGTGGCCGGGAACCAGAGGCTAGGGCAAAACGGAAGTGGCCAGGGAAGGAGAAGGAGCTGGGCAAGAGGGAAGAGGTAAATCCCACCAGGCCACGTCCCTAGCGACCCAGTTCTTTGGACCAGATGACTCTTCCTACAGCAAGTAGCTCCTGGGGCTTCGGGGGATATGCAGACACAAAGCATATCAGACCCACCCAGACACGGCCAGACCTGTGTTTCAGCAACCCCTTCAGTGGCTCCCGATGCAACCATGCTTAACTAAGCGAGGCGTCACACTGAGCATCTGTCTCAACACAGCTGTTTCCTTCTCATACCAGAGACCACCCAGAGCCGCTCTGGAGCCTGTGGGCAGGAAGCAGCATCCCACACCGGTCACCTCTGCCCTCTGCATGTGCGACTCCCCTGGAGACCTCTGCACATCTCACTCAATGAAGCCACCATAGCGGGAGCTGTGCTCTGCACGAGACGAAGGGATAACTGAGCCACTGCTGAAGTCGTCCTCACATTTGGGTCAGAACAGAGCAACGAAAATGGGAGGAGGAACATAGCTGCGGTGACACTAGACTGGAAGGCGCTGCACGTGGCGAGCAGTGTGGAGAGGGACTCGCCTGAGCGAGCACAGCGGGCCTGCACGTGCCACCTGCCACTTCCCGTTCCGTGCTCCCCACTTGCGGCTCTCTCCCACATGTTCTGACAGTTGGCAAGCCTTTTGGGCCTCCAACCTGCATTTAAAACAGAAGAAAGCAGCGCTTTAAATGAGTCATGTAACAGGGAAACCGACCTCGGGCTGGGAGGAGCCCGGGCCAGCCTGTGCCGGGCGCCGCGCTCCGCCCCCGGGCCTGAGTGACAGACAAAACACCTCTGCCCTCTGTCATGAAGGTCCGCACGGCTCGGGACAGGATAGTGCGCTGGGCCCTTTACCAAGGAAAGGATTCTGAGATGTGTGCAGGAATTGCTCTCCATTTTCTTGCGGATCAGGAAGGAAATCTGGCAACTATATTGTTGTTCTGTCCCTGTTATTTCTAATTTTTACCTTTTTGTGTTTTTCTTCCTGTTTCTTTGGTTTTAATTTTCTCTGCTCTTTTAATTTCTTAAGATAACTGTTTTTTCATCTTTGAGATCGTTGATTTGAGGCTTTTTTCATTTTCTCACAAAAAAATCTTCCTTTTAAGTAGATGTAAACTGCATTTCACAAAATAGATTTTTATTTAATTAAAATATTACTCTAATAAGTCTTAGGATTTTCTGTTTGACCTGTGGCTTATTTACAAGTCCTTGTCTCACCAAATACCAGGGACTTCCTAATAACTTTTAAGTCATTCATCTCTAAAGTAAGTCCTTTATGATTAGAGACATGTTGTATATATTTAATTATCATGATGTTGTTAAAATTTGTTATATAGTTCGGGATATAGTGTATCTTTGTGAGTGTTCCAAGGACATGTGGCAAGAGTGGGGAGGTACAGACTCATCAGTGTGATCAAAGTACAGTGAGGTCGCAGAGCACTGGCGTCACAGGGCAGCGAGGTCACAGGGCAGCGAGGGTCATAGGGCAGTGAGGTCACGGGGCGGTGAGGTCACAGGACAGCGAGGTCATGGGGCGGTGAGGTCACGGGGCGGTGAGGTCACAGGACAGCGAGGTCACGGGGTGGTGAGGTCACAGGGTGGTGAGGTCACAGGGCAGCGAGGGTCATAGGGCAGTGAGGTCACGGGGCGGTGAGGTCACAGGACAGCGAGGTCACGGGGCGGTGAGGTCACGGGGCGGTGAGGTCACAGGGCAATAAGAGCAGGTAGACTGACGACATGTGTCCTCGGCCTTGTGTTCTGAGTGCCGGCTCTGTCTCTGCTGAGTCAGGCCTTGTGGACTCCAACTATAACTGGGTGTGTTTGTTTCTCTTTGGAATTCCATCTGCTCATACCACATGGCTTCGAATCACTACTGTCAGATGCAAAACTCTATGCTGGCTGTGTCTTCTTGGTGGCTCCTTCACTGTGAAATGTCCCCTTTTGTCTCCTAGTTCTTTGTCTCAAATT
This sequence comes from Petromus typicus, assembly GCA_004026965.1. NCBI lineage: Eukaryota > Metazoa > Chordata > Mammalia > Rodentia > Petromuridae > Petromus > Petromus typicus. Next base: position 86,673 of record PVIR01000989.1, read on the forward strand.
CTGCTCTGATGGTAGCATCCATTTCTGGTTACTTTTAGTTAGAACTTAAATAGAACTTTTCATATATTTTTTTTACTTAAATGAGACTGTTTTAATTATTAAAATGGATTTCTTCCCATCACCTAATACTGATTTTTTTAATTAAATGCAGATTGATAATCTCTGCCTTTTAGGCCATTTATGTTTAATGTAATTATCAGTATGGCTGGATCCATACTATTTTATTGTTATTTTTTATCTCCTGTTTCCCATTTCTTTCACTATAGATCACATATGTACTTGTATTATCCATTTTTATTTATACTACATATTTTATTAGCACTATATACAGCTACTTTAATGTGCTAATTTTCCCTATATCTCTTTATATTACATTTTAATGATAGGATTATTTTAAGTTTTGCTTTTTAAAAAAGTTTATGGTACATTACATACTTTGGCCCTCTAGACAAGTTGAAAACGGATATTTTTTCTTTTCACTTATTACATAAGGGTTTTCTTAAAATAGTTCGTGACTAAATGAACAAATTTAGAATATTCTATAAAATTGTACAATAAAAACCAACTGGTATCATCTTGGTTGCCTGCCCAACTCCAGTTTCTAGAGCTGCTCCAACAACCACTTTGCTTCTCTCCCGAGTGGAAGGACCCGCCCTCCCCACAGGAGCCCGACCTGGCCCCTCCCTGTCCAGCCCGGAGACGTTCCCGCTCAGCCTCCCTCTGCAGCCAGAGTTCATCCACGCTCTTCACCCAAACTTCGGGGCAGGTGGGCCTCAGCCCCACGCTGAGTGATGGAGCTGAGCTGCTCTTTTCCGTCAGAAATGTTTATGTTGTTTTGTTTTCCTTTTTGAGGACAAGGGAGAAGATAAGGCGACACCCACAGCCAAGGCCCAGGCCATGTGGCCTCAGGGAGCACAGGGCAGTGGGGACTCGACACCTGCGTGTGGGGACAGGGAGTCTGGGGGTCCCCAGACAGTGAAAGTGATGGCAGCTATTTAAAAATAGACAGTGAGTTACTTCTCCAAGTGCCTGAGGGTTCGATGCTGCTTCAGACTAGAAACTCCAAGTCAAGGGCGGGCTCTGGAGGTCATTCCTCAGGGATCTCAGACTCCTGCAGGGTGCGCAGCGCTCCGGGTGTTCGTCCTCCTGGGTGCCTGATGTGTTCCCCTGCTGGTAACAGCTGTGCCCACCACCCCTGTACCCTCTGCAGCAGGCTGTGTGGGTGCAGTGTGCTCTCTGACTTCTGGTCTGTGCCAGGGCTGGCAGAAACTACCATCTGCTCATGAATGACACTAAATGGCAAAGCCTGGCCTGGCAGGGACCTGCCGGGCACTCCTGGGAAAGTTGGAGGCAGGAGAGGCCTCACAGCCCCGCAGAGGGCAGCCGCCCCACTGCTGGACATCATCCTGGTGCCTGTGAGGATTTTAGTCACCCACAAGGGCGCTTGTTCCTCCCCGTGTGCTGAAATCTGAACGCTTGGTCAGTTGTGTGCTGTCCATGAAGCTGTGGGTGACAGCGTGTATCTGAGCGTGCAGTTTCTGTTCTGGTTTGCCTTGTCCTGCTCCTGACACGTCTAACACCAGCACCTCTTCTAGATGGGCAGGTGCTCTGGGCATCCAGAGCCCAGGTGAGGCCCGCCGGGCCCATCTGTGTCACCTGATTCCACTAAACCTCTGTGCTCCTTTCAACCTCAACTTTGCAAGATGCTTTGTTACCCCTTCAGGTGGAATACAAAGTAAAAGACTGACATTCACAACACATCCAACAGCTCTCAGAACACTCTACTGTACTTTATTTTGCTCTCGAGTGATCAGGGCAGCAGCTGTCATCTCCGTGTTCAAATGATGCAGCAGAATCCAGAGCAGGTGAGGATCTTGCGCTTGGTTCAGTCAGTGAGCACAGCACCCTGAACTGGGAGCCAGGTTTATACTCAGGTACAGCCTACCCTGCTGTCCGCGTACGTGGACTTCCTCCGTAGGCGCGCTCAGCAACACTGGAACTGACAGTCGTTTCCTGCACTATCGAAAAGCAAAGAGCGCTTCAAATTGCTGAGAGCAAGGACTGTGCTTGTGTTATTTCTATGGCCCTGGATCTCCAACTTCGACGCACTGCCGGATTGTAAGCAATATGTACAGACCCGTGACTGACACCCAGGGAGCATCTCCTGTCTTACTGGCAGCCTGCTGCCTCCCACTTACTGCTAAGCCACCTACCCACGTCACAAGGGGGCTCCTGGAGACGATGAGGGGGGCAGCATGAGCTCCTCCAGGGGCCTTTCCTGTGGCCCGTGTCCTGCCTGCCTTCTACAAGGGTGGCAACTGCAGTTCGTGGACTTTAAGTGACTTTTTAAGTCCTCACAACTGATTCGTCATAGAGGGGCGTGGTTTCCTGACCCCAGGTCCCTTTGTTGTTTACTGGCCTATGTCACCCTTGTCAAAGGTCGAAGAGATCAGGGCTCCAGGGTCTCTGCACTAATCTTCACCTACGAGCAATGCAGATCCCGTGGGGAGCACCCAGGACGGCGTTCAAGCATTCTGCGCTCAGGCTGGCCCTGTGTCGTCCACGGGAGGCAGTTCATAGCTTGAGGGTTGTCAGTGTGGTCAAGAGACAGAAACGCGCTTTTCAGAATGATTCGCTGCTATTATAATAAGAACGTGTGTCATAGAAATTTTTTGAAAATAATATTCTACAAATTCAAAAAGTGCATTTGCTGGTTATTGAGGGCTCACCTTGGGCCAGAGGACTTTTTCATGTGTCGCTGCCCTGCCTAGGAGCCGAGCGAAGGGAGGTGGGACGGCGAGAGCCGCCTGCCCGAGAGGCGAGTGTGGGTCTGAGCTTTGCCGCGAAGGTGGAGCCAGAGCCTTGCACCTGGGCACAGTGCTGTCCCCAGCCCCGACTCACCTCTGCTTGGCACACACTGGCTAGAAGGTGGCAGCACCGGGGACAGCACGAGGACTCCCTCTGCTCCCCCCGGAGGGCTGGGGCGCGCAGTGCCATCTTGCCGGGGCACTGGGGCAATGCCCCGCGGCACCCTGCTTCCCTAGCTTTGTTCGGTCTTTTAATTAAAGCACGTTGACAAAGCCAGAGAGAAATAAATGCACTGCTTGCAAGGAAATTAAATAGAGGAGCTAAGCCCATTTATAATTATTGTATTTCAATTAGGCTGTGACAGGGCTGGGTGAACAGAAAGATAAAAAGGAGAAACACATGTTGGAGTTTCATAAATATTTGCAAACTACTGTTAGGAAGAGAGTAACATAAATAATGCTTTAAAGGAGTCCGTGTCCCTGGGCTCTGCCCTCTCCGCTAATTACAGTGCTAAATAATCCATCTGCAATGATCTCTCCAAAATCTGTTATGGGAAGCTAATGAACGCTTCTCTTCCCCTCATCAACAAACGCTTGGAGTTCCCTTGAAGAAAGATGTTAGATCAATGCACGATAACCTTTTAATTTATTATTTTAAAATTAAAATGCAATTAAACTTTTGAAAGAGCTAGAATTCAATTTAAACCCTTTCTCTGTATTTTAATGCTCAAATATCTAATTTTCACCAGAACAGGGAAAATATTAATCATCAGTTTACATTTAAGCCATATTTACATCAGCATTTAAATAATAGTTGCAAAGATAGTTTTTTTCTGTTCTGAGACATGGAAGAGAAACAACTTGGCTCTTTTCGTTCGTGTGTTTTAATTCTAGGTCAGCACTGTCCTGGTTTTCAGCAGTGGGTGAGGAGGGAGCCGCCTCACAGCACAGTTCCCCGGGCAGGCTGCTCTTGGTGCCCAGGAGCTGCAGCCAGACCTGGACCCCAGTGTGCACACCAACTGTGCCCTCACCAAGCTCGCTGGGGTGAGCAGGCTGCTCGGCCCCTCTGTGTTGGTGCCTGAAACTCTGCAGGAGTCACTTTGGGGCCCGGTGCACACCTGGAGGACTCTCCCTGGGGAGCCTGGCCCCGCCCACTTGATGGCGGAAGCTTGAGGGCTGCCGTCCTTCCCGCCACTGTTCTGGTCTGTCTTCCTGACACCAGTGGATGGGAAGAACTATGCACAGGGACAGACACGCCTGGTAGGGCTGGCTGTCCAGAAACCCTCACGGGCTCCCATGGAGACAGGAATGTGTGCTCTCACAAAGGCACAGGGACATTTTATGTCTCTTGTATCCAATAGCGTAATATACATCAGTAGAGAACTTTATGACCTTAAAGAAATCAATAATTTTATCTTTTAAAAAAGTGCTTCTGCCTAGCCTTTGTAAGACACACATACACACACACCCCAGCCCTTGCCTCTGGCTGCAGATGCCAAGAAGGGCTGGCTGGGGCATCCTGCTCCCGGAAGCCATGCACAGGAAGTGAGGCCCAGTAGGTGGTGGAACTGCCGTCCGGGTCATGCCCTGGTCTGGGTGTGGGAAGTGAGGACTCTGCTGTGCAGCACAGCCAGAGCAGTTAATTTCCACACAGGCATCTACTCTGTCGGGAACAGCGGTCTCCCAAGGCTGGCCAGTTCTCCAGACTCTCTGGGCTGTGCTGCGGGCACTGAGTAATCGAGTTCTCCGACTCCCTCACCTGGAGCACTTCTGTGAGCTTCGGCCTCCAGGGGGCTGAGGTCTAGGAAGCTGTGCCCCCTGCCCACGGGAGCAAGAGCCTGGGCTGCTACTTACACTCTTTCAACAGGAGATGACAGGCTACAGCTTGGCTTAAAGTTGACATAAATATTGGATCCCTCCCCTAAAGGCAGCCGAGGAGAAGGTAGCCCTCTACCCAGTGAGCTGGACAGAACAAGGACACAGAGAGAGAGCCAGAGAGGAACCTAACCTACCTCTGAGCCCAGGAGACGGAGTCCCAGCCTCTGGCTGCTGGAGAGACACCTGACATCTTCATCGCTGGGGACCCTGTTGTTCCACCTGATTATGGGAGGGCGGGCAGAGGCAGGACCTGAGGTGGACAGCAGGGCCACTTCTTCCCTGAGAGTCACACCTGGATTCTCTGGCCTGGTGCCTGGAAGAGCAGGTGGCAGGTGTGAGGACACGAAGGTTTCCTGGCCTCCCTGGTGCCCGCTGCTGTTGTGTCCCAGCAGCTGGTGGCTTCTGCAGTTCTCTGATTTCCTTCCTTTGGTGACCTGTTGTTTCTTGGAAGATAGATTTTCATTTTCACATAAAATACAAAAGCTTTCTTGGAACTTGATACAACAATTTCACTTACAGTCCAGGGAGACATTCAGTTTGTTGAATTAAGTGTATAGAGAAGTCTGTGTGCGTGTGTGCGCGTGCGGGTGAGTGTGTGCACACCACCTGTCACCAAAGGCTGTCACTGCTTTTCCAGAGGACATGTGACATTCAGGGCAGCCTTACCCCAGGGTGCATTTGCTCAGGCGTGGGGCGCAGACAGCACTGCCTGGAGCCCAGGGCGGCCTGACCCAGTCTGCTGGAGCTGCGCCACTCTCCAATTGCTTTAGCCCGCAGCAGTTGACATTTACCCCAGCCAGATAATCGAGGAATAACATTTGCCTCGCAGTTTACATGACCTCTGCCTCCACCACTCTTTCTAGATTAGCTTCTAAAAAAAGAGCAAGTAAGAAAGAAAAATGGTGGCTGACACTGGGGTGCTGAGGTGGGAAGCGGGGCGCAGTGACTATTAGGGAAGGACCGGGACACGTAGCAGCCGGGTCACGTGGGCAGCAAAGGTTAATGGATTGACTATTACCTGTGTGTGAAGTGCCGGTTGCTGTGTTCTGAGGACGCCTGAGCTGTGTTCCTTCCAGGAGCTGGACGAGGGGTTGTTCAGTCCAGCGTCAGAGGGTGAGTACCCCCCTCATTTTCAGGAAGCACCCCAGGAGGACACTGTGCAGGGCAGCATAAAATGTGGTTTGCAGATGCCGCACTCTTCAAAATCCCCATTACTCAGCTCATCACGACTGCGCTGAGGACTCTGTCCCTTTCTCCACGAGGCTGAGCCCCAGCGGTGCAGGGACATATTCCAGGCCAGCTGGGCCTCAGTGATCCTCCGAGGGGTCGGGAGTGTCCAGGTCGGGGGGTAGAATGTAAAATATCAGGCTGCAGCTGGAGCTGGATTTGAATGACAGAGATGAAGGAATTTATATTCCGAAGAGAAATGCAGCATTACTTTGACAGCATAGAAACAGGTCGTCAGTTTTCCCCGTGAGAAAGCAGTGCCTTTGGTTTAGGACCTGGGGACTAACTCTTGACTTGACAGGAAGCTGGGGTGCTGTGGTCTTGGGGGATGCAGACGCTGCACCCACTTGCTGGGTTTGTCCCTAGGATGGGCACCTGGCCTCCAGTCCCAGGTGCGCTCAGGGTGCGGAGCCTCTGAGGGGACACGCCTCACTGCTCTGTCATTTCTGCAGAGCGGGGCACCGGCAAGCAGTGCAGGCCACAGTAAAGCAGAGGCACTCACTTCGGGTCTCTTCGGCAAAATGCCTATTTTTGTTCGGGTGACACTGAGTCGCAGCGCTAACCTTGGAATTTCTTTCATGTCACAAACTTAAATTGTGGACCTGAAAAATCACCGGCTAATTCGCAGATTAGCTGACCTTGAATCCCAAGTCAAGCACACGCTTTGGAGCAGACGTCCAGGAATGAAATGCCGCCTGATTCGGCGGTCTCGCCTGGTGCCAGGGCCAGTGCCGTCATTTCCAGCCCCACAGCCTTCAGGGTGCGTGTGCCCTTTCCCGTCACTTTGGCTTCTGTTTATTTCACCCATGTCACCCTTGGCTCGGTTTCCCGAGCATTAGAGTAGGTGAGCAGCCCCGAGGCCGAGGAATAGCACCCAGCTCCACATAGCAGCCAAACGCCGCTTGACGGCTTAACACGGTCACTGCTGACATCGCTTGGTGCAGAGCTGCAGGTCAGATCTGAGCTTCGAATTTCTGATTAAACAAAAAGCAGAGGTCTGAGCAAACCCAAAGCGAGTACGTGTGTTACCCCCGGAGGCTGCGGGAAAGGACGAGGGAAGCGGGTTTCTAAATAGCCAAGTTTTAGTCCCTCCTCCTGCAGGATGTGTCAGTTCCCTGGAAGGTCCCAGTCTGCTGAGACCGGAAGTCATCTTCAGCCTGGGTGCTACAAACTGCCACACTGCTCCTTGGCTTTCCAGCCCCCAGGGGCTGCCATTCAGAGCTGCCCTGTGCCCTGCCCCCCACATTGGTTTGGCCTGGGGCTCTACCACATGGCCCTGTGGAAGCGAAAGCCCCTGCGGGAGAGCTGTGCTTTGCGGGTCCCTGGAGCCCGAAGCGCTCTCTAGGCAGCACCCAGCAGCAGTGAGGACCTGCCAAGCCCAGGGCGGCCTGCTGACACCTACGATCCCCTTGCTGTTGGAGGGAGAAAGGGCTTCCTTGGAGAGGTTTGCATGCCTTTTGACATTTTCGCTGAGCAACACAGTCTCAGGTACAACTGTACGTTTATTTGGGAGGCATGGGAGTCGGGCCAGTCCCAGATGAAGACCCACCCACATGTGCCGCTGCTCCGATCACACTCACGAGGGGACATCGCACGCGATCCCAGCTGCCCGTACAGTTCACATGTACGTAAAGGGAAGTGAAAAGCCACAGCACACACGAGAGCTGCTCCTATGAGGCTTCCTGTCTCCAGCGCTCCCACCCAGGGTCCGACCTGCCTGTCCGGTGCTGTGCCCACTCTGTGCCCGCTCCGTGCCCACTGCCCAGCGTCAGTGCGAAGGCGCCCCGCTGTTTGCAGTGGCCCAGACGCTCCCTGGTTCTGTGCTGCATGAATCCCACCCGCGCGGATCCCACAGACAGACTGCAACAATAGCCTGCTTCCCCTGTGAAGGTGGATATTAAAATAGTTTGTTTAGTTTTTAGTTGAACAACCCTCAAGGGCTGTATCTTTCCGGATACATTTATTTCAAGGTACTTAAAAAATGGCTTTTATGAGATTATTCAGGCAGTGATTATTTTTGTTGAGAAATGTGTCCTTTAGCCCTCTCATTCATCCGCTGCGAAGATATTTCTGTTTGTCAGAATGCCACCACATCTGACAAATGACTGAAGACCGACCGCTACACTTTATTAAAAAGTAATAACAATTTTTGTACGCACCCTTCACATCGTAAGGGAAGACCATGAATCAAAGGACACTGCCTGTCCCGGCCTGATAAATGGGCCGTTTACCAGCTGAGGAGTTATTTAGGACTGGCTATTAATTTAAATCACATTTATCTTCCCCGAGTGGGGGAGGCGGGCCTGCGAGGGCTGCGAGTGGCCGACCGCGTGGCTAAGTGCGCATTATTTATTACCTCCGCCTCCGCAGGCTGCACACCGCGGCGAGGAGGAGAAAACAGGGCCAATTATGTGGTTAATCTCGTCAGGGCAACGGCACATTCCTCCCCAACACGCGGCCATTTTTATTCTCGGCTTCCTCCCGCCTCACACCCGCTTTGCCTGTAGCTCTCCGTCGTGGAGCTTAGCTCCTCACCGCTCTCTGGACGTGGCCGGGAAGTGGCTCTTGCTCCTGTCGCACATTCTCAACACTGTCTGCGCCATCCGGCCAGGTCATCTGAGCCCTGAGTGGGCATGCCATGGTGGGACCCTGTGGGGAGCAGGAATGGTAGCCACATCGGATTGGCGTATTGTATCATTAAACTCGCTGTCATTAATAATAATGCCTTTGCCGACTTTTCAATTCACCCTGGTCTTAATCTACAAAATCACAATTGGGAATAGCTGATTATTAACATTTTGTGGTCAATTAACTGCAGTTTGATTAATCCAGCAGAGAAGATTAAAGTTTTTCTGACAAAAAGTATCTCAGGCAGGGATTAAACACAAATACCAACGATTCCACTTGCTGTTAGGAAGCCGGGCCAGCCCGCTGCTCCGAGCCTGAGTCTGCTGCTCCGCACTCTCACAGCCCTGGCGGAGCATGGGCCTTAGGGTTAGCGAGTGGTGAGGTGCCACTCAGACCCCAAATCACAGAAGCACAGGGTCTCTCTGTGTCTCTCAGACCCGCTCCCACCAAACACAGAGGACAGAACTGCAGTTCAGACGGGAGCGCACGGGACGCTGCAGGCCAGGCGTGCGGACCGCGGGCCTAGAGTGCCGACGGCGTGAGCGTGGCTCTGAGGAACGTGCTCTGCAGTGACAGTCTCGAGAGGTCCAGGGCGCACTGCGGATGCCCAGGCTGGGGCTGGACAGGCTCCCTGCCTCTGCCAGTGGATCTGCCAACCCCTGGATGGTCTGGTGCTGCCGGAATCAGACCAAGTGGAGGGTTTCTGGACTGTCCTCTAAGAAGAGTCAGTGTAGGAAGCGAGGCCTAGAGTGAACCTTGGCACAGCTCCGCTGGCCACTGCAGGAGGGCACCACCAACAGCTCTAACGGGTGCACCACAGTCCAAGTGCCACGGAAAAGGGTCCCATCACCTACAGGACCTGGAGCTCAGAGCTCAGCAAAATAAGCCTTCTGGGGAGGGCAGGCCGGGAGGAAAAAGACTGAGAGGGTGCATGCGCGTGCATGTGTACACATATACACACACGTATGTGTGCACCTTTAAATGTACTGAAACCAACATAGTTAGCTACATGGAGAGATTCCAAGTGCTACGTGGAATCGCTGTCTGGAGGGTTTGGTCCCACTGAGTTCTCGACTTGGTCTGGACAGGGGCTGCCCTAGCCTCGCCTGCCACTGCCCTCTCCTCACTGTGCCACCCAGTTCCATCCCCTCTGCTCTGCCCACCCATCCGGGTGCCTCTCCCTGACCATGTGCCCACTACTGGCTGGCAATGGGGATGCCCATCACCTGTTGTCCTGTTTCCTGTCATTCAGGGGCCAGCCTCTGCGAGGCCAAGCAGAGCACTGTGCCGGTCGGGAAGGAGGATGTACATCATTCCTGTGAGGACATCACTGCCCTCCAGCAGTCACCAGACGTGCCCTTCTTCCACAGCTGTGATGGGAGCCGCTATCGTCAGCTGCTGAGGCGCACAGTTCTGCTCAGTCCATGGAAGCCCATGGGCACAGCTATGGAAGACACACCCACTCAGAGTGTGTTTGGGATCAGGGTGGCCTGGAGCCCAGGGAGGCTGGGGCCTCAGCCCAGCCCTGAGTTTCAGTCCTGCATGTGGGAGCCACACACTAACCCATGTGGCACGTCCTCCTCTGCCCGGGGTAGTACCAGTCACTCTCGTCTACCTGAACTGCCTCTCCTGGGAGCCTGCGGTCCCGCAGCCTCGCTTCCCTCTGCACTGGCCCTGAGCATCTGTTCTCTCTGCTTTCACCACAGGGGCTCCCTGTGCAGCCCATCACGGCTTCTCCTGGCACAACGAGGGTCTCCCACCCACAGCCACAGGGAGCCTCACGCGCCCTCCTGCCTGGGTGCTGATCACGAGGTCCTGCGTTTGAGGGTGCCATCAAGGGCACCTTCTGCTCCACATAGGCCTCCTGGCTTGGCTGTGCTGGAGGCCGTGGAGAGGGCCTGCTGGGCTGGTCCCTGCCCACGACACATGTTCAGCCTCTGCCCTAGGACACAGAAGTAGCCTTCAGAGTCCACCACGCCTGACCAGACATCTCAGCAGCGAGGACAGTCCTTGGTCTTCTGGCCATGCAGCAGTTCTCAGCAGTACAAGGCCAAGGGACTGGAGCTGTGGAGCCAGGGGCAGAGTTCCCAGGACTCCCCTGCTGCCCAAGGCCGATGATGGGCATGCCTTCGTGGGTGAGTGCCATCCTGCCTCCGCCAAGCCAGGAAATCCCAACCCACATGTGTCTCATGCTGTCTGTCTACGGCATCTGTGACCCCACTGCAGTTCTTGAAGAGTCTCCGGAGCGCCATGCTTCCCTCGAGGCACTGCTGGGTTCTGGTGCCTTGTCTCCTGGACAGAACCGTGACAGCGACTGACTGCTGTCCACAGCCTGCTGCCCTCTTCCTGTGGCTCTGCTCACTCTGAACCTAAAATGTGCCCACAGTTCCTGAGTCTTCAGAGGTTTCCCTGTCAAGGTTGGCGGTCTTCTGATTATTATTATTAGCCCATGTTGGCAGTGCACGATGACCACATGTGTGACGGGAATCGGTACGTGTACATGACGCTTCCCGATCTGTGGCTGAGCTGCTCTCTTCTCTTTTGTGAAGCACTTAGGTTGCTGCAGTCTAAGTTAATTTTCTGATATCTGTGTTATGCCCTGCTTTCTCTTTCCTTTTCTTCTGGGAGTCTAGTTCTTTATTTTTCTCTCTTAAGTTGAATGATGTTTATTGATCTGTTTTCAAAGTTAGTAGATCTTCTATGTGTCTTCCTGCGTGATTAAACCATCGCAATGAATCATTTAACTTCAGAATTTCCCATTATAAAAATTTTATTGTTTTTTAATGTAATTTAAACTTTGCTTCTTAACTCCCTATCTTTGCATGCATTTCATATGTATTTTCTTTTAGTATATTTCTAGTAGGGCCGTTCAGTTCTGATCTGGTGAGCTCAAATTTAAACAGTCTGGGCTTGGCATTTGGTTTTGACATTTTCTCTTCAAACTGGGTCCTATTTCCCTGAAACTTCATTTGAGGAACTTGAGCTCAGCCCTTAGACCGGGGATGGCAAACCTTTTAGAGCTTCCAGTGACAATAGCATCCTGCTGTGGCCTCCGTGCCATAGGTCTGGCACCACTGCCCTAAGCCCTGGAGGGCCGTGCCCATGTCACGCACGGTACAGCTGCTGTCTTTGCCATGCTGCCCTCCTGGCACCATTTCAGCCTCATCTCTGCATTTCCCTCCAGGCGCCTGCCTCAGTGTCCCAGGAAAGGGGTCTTCTCGCTTCTTCCTGGGCACACAGCAACTCGGGTCATAAACTTTCCTTTCACAACCGAGTCAGTGAAATGCCCGGATATTTAAAAAAGCAAATAGCTTTTCCTATAGTCAGTGAAAATGTAACTGAACAGATACTTTGCGGCATTATTAGTAACTGGTAGGCTCCAGTTACATGTAAAATTTGGTATTTTATTTGAAATTTTCTCCTAGCCAAATGTTTTTCTAACAATATCAGAACATCATAATAAACAAATTAAGATATTTTCCTGCCAAATTTCTAAACGAATACAAACATTTTTACTTTGCTAAAACATTCACCTAATATAATACTTTTGTATTATAAGAAGTCCTGACTGCTAAAGGATAAAAATAATGTCGGAGTATTATAAGTTATCTTAAATAATTTTACTTGAAATACTGTTACAAAGTCTGGAGAGCTCCTTGTAGAACCAGTTACAAAGTCAGAAAAGGAAGAAAAATCAAGGCACCTGGGGCTGCTCTGACAACAGCTGCAGCAGTTCCCATGTTGGATGCGCTTTGAAATTCCCTTTGCTTTATAGAAGTTCGTTTCTAAGTAGAAAGTGAGACTTAGCTTTCTGCGGACGTTCATTGCTTCTCTGTTTCTTTACCATCCAATTTCCTCAATTATTTGCCAAAATTATAAAATATGTTGGGTCAGAATAAAGAATTCTTTACCTCTTAAAAATGTGAAATGAGGGGAAGACCCCGTTTGAACTTGTATCGGCAGCCCACAGTGTGTGCACTTCCCAGCTGAAGCCTGACGGGGTCTGCTGTCGTGGGCTGGTGCGGGACGACAGAGCAAGGGAGGCCACCTCCACCTCCCGCAGCAGGACAGGGGGAGTGGGGGCAGCGCGTGGCCTGGGGGCAGCAAAGTCCCCTGCCTGCAGTCTCTCTGGTGGGAGCAGGAACCTATTTTAAGCACTGCAGAGAGGGAAGGAGGGAGCAAGCGGATGACAAAAGAAAAGAAGATGGGGCTCACTGCAGGCTGCCCCAGCAACCACGACGGGCCTGGAGAGAGCAAATGCTTCGCAGGCACCACGCAAGACCGGCGGAGTCCTGTGGCCACTTCCCGGAGTGTGATCACAACAGACACTCACCCGATCTCAGGTCCTCGAGCAGGGATGCAGAACTGGCTTCTTCCTTTGAGAGTAAGGGGTACAGGCACTCAAATAGTTATTTCTGTAATCCTATCACCATCATCGCCACCACCGCCATAGCCTCTATTGTCACCTCATACCGCGGCCATCCAGCACCACCGTGACCACCGACATCCCCCCAACGTCACCACCGCTGCCATGACCGCTATTATCATCCCCACCATGAGCGCCATGACCATTCTCATCACTGGCATCACCAGTGTTATCACCGTCACCGTCACCAGCACCACAGACACACAGCAACAGTCCTCACTACTGACATCCCCACCATCGCTGGCGCCATAACCACACTGTCATTTCCATCACCATCAACATGCATCATCATTGATATTATTCCTGCCACTATCAACATTTTGCAGCACTGTCATCGCCATCACCGCCATCATCACCATGAACACTCAGCACCGTAGACATTACCACCACTACCACCACTCGCCAGAAACTGTGGAGGCTCCCAGTCACCAGGCCAGGGATATGGCGACAGTGTGACCAAAGATAAGACAAGGTCTTTACTGCTTAAATGGGGGACCCAGGGAGTTCAGAGCTCCTGTCAGGTTAAGCCCCTCTCTCCTGGAGTGTCGCTATTTACTGAACATGCAGCTTCCAGAAAGGGAGGCGGGGTGCGGAGCAGTGGGGTGGGGGCCCTGGTGGAGCGGGGTCCCTGAAAGAAGCGAACGAAACGTTCCAGCGAGAACAGTTCATAGGTCAAGGAGAAATCTGTTTTCCTCTTCTGCAGGAGTTTTCTGTATGAGTTATGCTGCCCTTAGCTTCACTATTGTCTTGTTATCCAAGATAGCACAGTGTCACGGGTCACTGAGACCTCTACTGTTACCAGGGGTGTGGGAGTTGCTGCTTTCTCACATACCAGCTGGGGGCTCTTCAGGAAATCCATCGTGGGGTAATATACCGACTCAGGCTTATAATATGAAAAGCAATTTATGAATGTTAGCTTGGTCAGGGTGGTCTCCATCAAAAATCACCACCAAAACTACCATTATCATCACCACCACAATCACGACCATCATCATCACCAACACTGACATCACCATGACCACTACCCACTGCTACCATCACCACCCTCGTCACCATTCATCCCCGCTGACACTGCCACCCCTGCTGTTAGCACCCCCATCATCATCGCCTCGTCACCACGACCATCACCTCCATTATCACCACCAACACTGACATCACCATGACCACTGCCCACCGCTACCATCATCACCTGTCACCATTCATCACCACTGGCACGAACACCCCTGCTGTTAGCACCCCATCATCATCGCCATGTCACCATCACCAGGAACACGGCCACTATCATCACTAGTCAAATCTCAGCTGCTGGGAACTCATGCTGTGTCTGGCCCCAAGGCCCAGGAAGGGCCGAGCAGAGGGTCTGCTCCTCATGCCTGTGCCCTCGTCTTCCTCGGAGCACCTGGTGACCCGCAGCCCTGGGCTGGGCAGTGGTGAGGCGGTAAAAGCTCACTCTGTTTAGAGAGAAACAAACAGGAAAACAAATATCAGAAATGATTATTTGATGAACTCAGGAGCTCTGCAGGGTCTTACAAGGCTACTTCCAATTTTACCTAATAGTCTGTAGCTCGGATTTGAAAATAAAGAGCAAGTTTAGATAGAGACATAGGTACATGGATGCATAGATGGATAAAGATGGATTTTTAAATCGGTTACTTAGCGTCCTCATAGGTTGCCACTCTTTTATTTATTTATTTATTTATTTTTTGAGACAGGGTCTCGCTTTGTGGTTCAGGCTGGCCCTGAGCTCAGCCTCCAACTCACATCACAGCAATCCTCCTGCCTCTGCCTCCCGAGTGCTGGGATTATGGCTGCGAGCCACCACGCCCGGCACTGTGGTACGTGGTACTGGTTGCTGCTGGGGGTGAGTTGTATGTGCTTACCGGGGGATCAAACCCTGGCCCTTGTGCTTGCAAGACAGGCACTGGAACCACTGAGCTAACTCCCCGGCCCTAGGTTGCCACTCTTTATCTGCTCTGCTCTTCTCTGTACCCTCTGAGTCGGGTGTGTAAGGCTAATTAGTGCTGTGGCTCACATCTAGGTGTTCCTAGTGCCTCGTGTGCTCATAGAAGGGGCTTTGGGGAGAAGCCTGGATCACCAACTACAGATCGAGGCGCATACCACCTGTGAGCCAATGTAAACTCCTCTTTCCTTCAGCTTGTGGGTGGTGGGTATTTTCTCTCAGCAATGGGAAAATAGCTAAGGCAGCCAGTTTTACACCGCTGTGACAGAAAGGTGGAAATCACTGCAGTGACAGAAGTGTAAGAAACGCTGGTGACAGCTGTAAACCTCGGACGCATTCCTGGACCATGTTCTAGCACTCAGCCAGAGCATCCACTCTATCTCTGAATCCTCCCCAGAGCCAGCTGTGTTAATTTCAGGGAACTTCTTTCAAATACTCATCTAATTTCTGGACTTCTAAGCCAGTGAGATGCTTTTATTTCCAGAAAAGAGTACTTTCACTGGGCTTTTTGGTTTGATAGAGAACTACTTTCTGTTTAACTTTAAAGAAGTCTTAGCCTATTTGTATGTGGCAGAATAAGTGAAAATGCTAAAAATCAACTTCCTAATTACAAAGCAGGAAAATGCTAAGGTAAATGAAGAAAGCCAAGCAAAGTGATAAACACCTGACTACCCCTGTGGGGAATATCTAAACGTGGCAAACCTGTGGACTCAGGTACTGGGGTGGAGATTGCTAGGAGCTGGGAAGAAAGTGGGTGGGAACTTGTTGTTTAATGGGTACAAAATTTTTGTTTGGAATAATGAAAACATTCTGTAAACAGAGAACAGCAATAGTTACACAACTGTTCGTGCCTAATGCTACCGAAGTGTACACTGTGAAGTGATTAAATGGTAATTTTATGCAATATGCATTTTACCAAAATAAAAACTGATTGAAATCATTCTTGCCAATCAAAGAAACACATTGCATGTGAAAATAAAGTGGGGCTAAGGCCTCCTGGGGTGCCTCTCCCTCGGTGGTGGGTTAGTGGCTAGGAGGTGGCGGGCTGCAGCCCTCCACCCGCCCCTGAGAAGCAGCTTCATTATTTATTTATTTATTTAGGTTTTTTGAGACAGGGTCTCGCTTTGTGGTTCAGGCTGGCCCTGAGCTCAGCCTCCAACTCACATCACAGCAATCCTCCTGCCTCTGCCTCCCGAGTGCTGGGATTACAGGCGTGAGCCACCACGCCCGGCACTGTGGTATGTGGTACTGGTTGCTGCTGGGTGTGGGTCTCCATGCCCAGTATTGTTATGTGGTCACCGGGGAATCGAACCCAGGTCCTTGTGCTTGCAAGACAGGCGCCGGAACCACTGAACTAACTCCCCGGCCCGCAGCTTCATTATTTATTAGGAAAGCAACCTGGCTGGCCGTGTGCTCTCAGCTGCCGGAACCCAGCTCGGGAAGGGCACTGCAAGCACCTGAGCCAGAGGTCATAAAGAACAAACAAATACACCTTTTTAATTTTGGCTGAGTTGATTAGATAACAATTGGAGGGCGTCGCAGGTTCAGGATGTGGTGAGCCAGCAGGGCGGCTGAAAGAGAAGAGCGAGGTAGTGGTCACAGGGGCACGGCTGAGCCTGCGGCACTCTGCTCCTGCTTGCCAGCCCTCATCTTTGAAATGGAGCCATATCTGCTTGCACCCAGGGCTTTGAGCAGAGCAGGCAGAGGCTACAGGCCACTGCAGAGCCGGCACAGGTTAGAACTTCAGCGCTGTTTGAAGTCAGAGGCACAAAGGCTCTGGAGTAGCTTAACAGGAAGCACTCTCCCATGCCTCCGCCTGTGCTGTTTGGGACCTGGTGTCTCCATATCCTGCATAGACTGTTGGGTTGGGCCCTGGGTCCTGTCTGTAGCCTTCCCAGCTGGGCGAAGGAGGGGAGGAGGCCAGGCTGTGTGCAACCTCATAGGGCAGGAGGTGGGCAGCCACACAGTGGTGCCACCCTCGTGGGTGCAAGGGTGCTGTGCAGCGGAGATGCAGGTGCCGCGGGTCCTGCTCCCCAAAATGTCCTCAGCTTTGCAGACTCAGTGCTCAGGAGTGGTGAGCGGCTGAGAGCACATCACCCAGGCCGCAGAGGCAGCAGCAGGAGTCATGTAGACAGGCACGGGCACTGTGCAGTCCTGCAGGAAGCCAATGCACCCGTGTTAGGAGGAACACACGCCACTGAAAACTACCGATCACCAACATGTCACAACGGCCCTGCAGCCCCTGCCAGGCCTGTCCCCTCCTGTCACAGCGGGGCCAGGGCAGCCCTGAAGGTTCGTGTGCGGGGCTCCCCCAGCACGGTCCCTGGGCAGCTGGGCTCCACTCTGCTCACTTGTCTCCGACTTGGCGCTGAGTGCAGCCAGAACTGGAGCTGGAACCCAGGCCTGAGGGACAGGTTTGGCATCATGAGAGTTTCTGACACAAGGGCAGAGGAACAGGGTGGGGTCATTGAGAGGACAGAGGCCACGGGATTAGGGCTCCATGTCTGCTGAGAGCTGCAGCAGTGGGGAGCAGCTGCGATGCCGCAGCAGCCAAGGCCCGGCAGGAGCCCCCACCTCTGCTCGCCGTCTGCTCCGGCCACCCCAGTGAGCCAGCCATGCCGCGCCCACAGTGCCTCTCCTGTCCTCCCGGATACGTGATCTCAGTGCAGCCAAGCGTGAGGCCCCCTGAAGTTCACTTCTACAGAAACAGCAGCGTCAACCCAGTGTCTCCCAGAAAACAGGAATCTGGGGCAAGGGTCTCGCCGACCCACAGAAGGAGTCCCTGCAGGGCAGCTCCAGTGCCTCTGGGCTTGCCTTGGGGCAGGCTGTGGCTGGGAGGGACACCGCATGGACAGAGTCGGCAGGGTCCCCTGCAGGCTGACACATGGGGAGCCTGGCACCATCACAGTGAGGCTCTGTGGCTGCGGCTTCACCTGCGGGTTCATCCACGGTGAGTGATGATGGAGGGCTGTTAGGGGGAGGGACCCAAGTCACTGCAGGATGAAGCTGAAGGCTCCACATGGACCCGGCCTTTTCCTCGCTGGCCGTCTCTGTCTCTACTTCCTAGCTTCTGGGAGGTGAACATCTTTCCTTTGCTATTGGACTGCTTCCTGTAGGGCCACTGACCATGGACTGAATGCTCTGAAACCAGGGGCCACAATCATTGGTTGAGCAATGCATTTCTGCTCTTTTTACTAAGATTCATGAGTGAAATGTAAACATCAAAATAACCTTTATAAGTTTTGGCTTGAACGATATTTCACAGTGACATTTATCAAGGGATGCTGTTCCCTTTGTACCCTGAGCCATGGGACGCCCCAGTCCCTGCCTGCGGGAGGGTGGCCCCAGGTGTCCAGGGGTGACCATCAATGATGCTGGCTCTTGACACAGGGCTCTAGATCTCTGACTGGCGCCCTTTCCCAGGGCTCAGGAGAGAGATCACTCAGCTTCAACCAGAACACCAATAGATGCCCCACCTCCTGGTCTGCTGTACCTCGCCTCCCTTGTACCCCCTCTCTTTGTACCCAGCATACCCGCCCACTCTATGTACCCTGGGGACAGGGACCTCTGCAGCCCTTCTGGTGACATATGGTCGGTCTGTTGAAAGTCTAGATTATGTGCAGCTGGAGCCTCTCTTTGGCATCAGAAGGAAGCCTCTATCTGGAGACGCAGTGTCCTGGGAGCACGGCCTCAGGTCCTGACCTGAGCCCCAGCCAAGTGGCCTCAACCAGGATCAATGACCACTGTCCTTCCTGCTGGGCTCCACAAGCTGTGTCACTCCCTAGACAACTACGCAGGGCAGAGAGACTGACTGCATTCTATTAGTATCAGGAGCCTGGTGAGTTCCTCGTCCTCCTCTTCTGCAGGTGAGCTGGTGCTATGCACATCACTGTGAGAGGCCCTGCAGTGAAACTCCTGGAGCCAGAATCTGCTTTAACTTCCTCCAATTTCAAGGAAGCTTCCAACATGGTTGTTAATGAAGCAAGTGTATTTTTTAAAATGCAGAAATAAAATGCATTATTTAAAAGCTGATAATAGAATCAATGCCACGCGTGAACTGTGACCCATCGGCAGATGACCTGTGCTCATATACTGCTGTCCCATGGGCAAGGACAGCTCTGTGATCTTTGACACTGGACAGAGCCAGGATAGAGGGAGAGGGTGGGCCTGGGCTGAGGCCCCGCAGCCGGGCTGACGGGGAGCACTGGGGGCTGCAGAGCTCCACAGGCAGAACAGAGGGCCGGGCTGTGCTCAGTGGGGCCAGTGACAGAAGCAGGATGCTCTAAAGCCAGGGAAGCTTCCGATGACCCTGGTCACTGGTGCCTCTGGGTTCCTCTTGCTTTCCAAGGGGCTCGGGCATCTGGGTCATCACACAGATAGATACAGTCATGCTTGCTACACACAGCCTCTGCCAGAGAAGCTGCAACTCACCATGTCAGCTGGAGGTGGGTCCCATTCCTGACTGCAGAGGAGCCCAGGTGCTGTGCCTAGACATGAATCAGAGCCTTCTGCAGTGGCAATGAGGTGGGTGAGGGGGCTGCAGTTGGCTGGGGTGATGGCACAAGCGAGCTGAGCATGAACCAGCTCTATGCTCATAATTTGGGGGGAAGACCTTGTAAGGAAGAGCACTCACAGGCAGGCGCACATGCAAAGCACATCTGCAGACATGAACACTGTGAGCTGGAAAAACCACGCTGGTCTTCAGTGCAGCTGCAAGGCACACAATGGAGGGAGAAAGTGTGGGGCAACCCAGCAGAAAGATGCATCTGGGGTGAGGTTCAGAGGGGTAGGTGAGAGAAGGGACACATCCAGCATAGCATGGCTGATGAGAACTTGTGCAGGGCTGGGCCCTGGTGACCACTGCAGGGAGGGAAATGCACCCCACCACCCGGCCCAGAAACCCAGGCCCTTCGTAAGAAGGCAGCAAAGGGCACTAGTCACTTCCATGCAAGGGGCAGACAGAAGTCAAGGTCAGGGCTCTGTGGATGCTAGGGGCCTCAATCTAAGTTTCTGGCTTGTCACAGAACCAGACTGGAATCCAAAGGGACTTGGAGATTGGATGTGATACCAAGTTCAGTGTGGACAAGCAGGTCCCCAAGATGGAGCACAGAGCAGGAGACCCCTGGGGGTATGAGCCTTCCATGTGAAACACTTAAAAATCATTTACAGTAATGGAGACTCCACTGCCTCCCCAGACCAAGAGGAAACCAGCAAAGCACAACACCAGTCTGTCTGTCTGCAGTAATCGTGCTGGGCACAGTGCTGAGCTGGATAGGACGGGCCTAATTGTGTCATGCGGGCCCTCGAGGAAGGAAGATATGAGCTCCGTCTGACTTCTCTAATAATCAAAATTACTTCCATGTAACAGCCTCCCCAATAAAGCTCAATAAAGCAAAACTGAGGTCCTATTATGTCCACAAAACTCAGGAACTAAAGTGTAGGAGCCCTGAATTTTGGTAAGTGAAGCTTTACTGACCAGGCTCGGTCTTGGGTTTTGTAGTCAGAGAGCCCTAGGATCTCGTGCAAACCCCGAGCACACTGTTCACCCAGGACTCTGCTGCGGACCTTGGCGGTGACCCAGCTCAGCCCTTAGAGACAGAAGCTCCAGACTGTGGAGAGGGAGGCACAGGGACCTCAGGGGTTGCCTCAGCAGCAGAATGCCCACCCTGAGGCACCCCCCCAGGGCAGCTGGCACCCAAGCTCTGGCCAGAGCAAAGTCTAAAGCACTGTCTCCATCAGACATGGCCAACGCAGCCTCAAACCTGTGACGCCCTTGCCTCAGCTTCCTCCTTCCTTCCCTCCTCTGAACCTGAGTGTGGGTCAGGATCACACCCAGAAAGCAGTCCCATCATCCCCCACCTGTACCAGCGTCAGAGGCCCAGCCAGCAACATGTGGGCTCCAGACAACTCAAGCTCAACCCCAGCTTCCTGCTTACAGAGTCACTTCTCCCCAAGGTACCCTCAGAAGTGAAATACACTTGCCATTGGACAAGTGGCTTCCTAGCTTGGAGCATAGATTACTTTCCACCTGTCAAAGATATAATATGATAAAATGTGAAATTCTGTAAGTTTATTGTGGATGCAAAGATCAGTTTGCTATCCTTAGGTATCAAATCAGGGTGGTAAAAGAAGCCCTGGTCACAGCAGACCCAGGAATACGAAGTCCCACCCCCAGCAGGCCCAGGAGCAGGAAGTCCTGCCCACAGCAAGACTGAGCAGCTGCTGCCTCCTTTTCCCTGTGACAGGGAAGGAGACTGGTTTGACAGACAGCTGTCATGCTCGGCTCATCTTCCTTTCACACCCAGGCCCAGTAAAGAGGAACTAGGACACTTGCCATAGTGTCCTTCTACCACCCCTCAGACTTTGTTACAGCCACACTCCAGGCCATGGGACAGGAGATGGTGCTGGGTCTCAGCTAGCTTCTCTGAAGAAGTGAGAAGTCTATTTCTAAAGAAAGGGTGAGAGCTGGGCCATTTAACAATCCGTCTTCTCCAAATCTCAGTGACTAATTAGCAAGTGCCCTCCGGGATGCCAGCCATAGCCTCCTCCCAACTTCTGCTGCACTCTGTGACACCTCCCTGTCCTGGACTTGTCTCACTCAGCTCTGGGCAGTGTTTACCCTCATCAAGTGGGCTTGACTTTCAACTCAGCAGTAGAACTAGATGTGGACCAATCAGTGGGTTCAGATCAGAAGGCTTCAATTTATACCAAAATGGACCAGTTACTAAGTTTGAAGTTGGGCCAGTCAGAGGCTTCCTTCCAGCTGCTGCATAAGCAGCAGACACATTTCTTGAGTTGGCCTAGGAGGGCTCTGACTTTGCACTGGCATCTCTGTGCTACAGTAGTATAGATTCTGTGCACATAAAGTCTCACTCTAGAGTCCTGTGAAAGCTACTTGTGATCTATTTTTCAGGGAGCGTGGGCTTGGAAGATCTTGAAAACCTACTTGGGATAAGGGAGAACCTGTAAATCCATTAGACTTACTTTTAGTGGTGTGGATAGAGTGGTCTTTTTTTAAAAAAAAAACTATAAATATTTTGCCTATTATCCCTGAAGGTGTCTGAAGACCAACAGTCAGCGGAGTCAGTGTCTGGCCTTCACCCAAAGCATCCAGCTTTCACCAGCGTTGACCAACAGAGACCGACACTAGCAGAGACCAACAACCAGCAGTGCTGACTCACAGTGTTTGGCATAACTGGTGCTGACTGGTGGCGTCAGGCCCGAGCCGTGATACTGAA
The DNA here is from genome assembly GCA_004026965.1 of Petromus typicus. Lineage (NCBI taxonomy): Eukaryota > Metazoa > Chordata > Mammalia > Rodentia > Petromuridae > Petromus > Petromus typicus. Next base: position 108,837 of record PVIR01000989.1, read on the forward strand.
GCTATTGGCATGCAAAGCTTGGAGCGCGAGAAGAGCTGCACTTTGTCATTTTGTGATTTCCACTTAAGTTGAGCAAAAGAACTCTGAAATGACTGGTGACAAAGCAGTCAGTTGCAGAGCAGTTCATGGAACATAACTCCAGAAGGGTCTTGGCCTCTCTGGGGCCTGGCATGGCTGTCACGCTCCAGGGACATTAAAGTGAATGGCACCATCGGAATCAAGTACCCGTGGCTGGAGGGTTTAATTCCATCAAGCCCTACAAGAGGCACACACAGCACATTCCAGCACTCTGATTTGAGCTGTCATGCAAAGGACACGTCAGGATGACAGGTGTGGCTGAGCGTGGGCAGTGGCCATGGGTGCACCTGGTGGGGCCTCAGTAGCAACCAAGGCACCTTTCACCTGGTCACAGCACCAGTCTGGGGGCTGATTCTTTAATCTGCCTTCTGCTTGATTTACCTCGCACCTCTTTATGGTTCTCACATCTGAAATGCTCTGAATGTTAATAAAAGAAGCAAACCGCACCAATCCCATAGAGACTGTGGCCTATGACTCCTCCATTCCTGTCTGGTGATGTACCTTCTCCAGAGCCCATGGCCACCTCCGCTTCCCCTGAAACCCTCGCTGGCATATGTCCTCATGCCATGTCTAGGGAAGGTCAGACGTGACCCACAGCGTGCTCCTATCTAAAGTCCTGCGCCTGGGCCATGCTGACCAAAGGGGTCAAAGTAATCAGAAGCAGTGGCTGCCGGGCCTCTGTCCGCTCTCTCGGCCTCGTCGGGAGTACTGCTGTGTGTGCCTGTGCGCTCAGCCTCATCGGGAGTACTGCTGGGTGTGCCTGTGCGGCAGAGACTCGGTGGCAGGCTCATGAACTGTGAGCAATATGGAAGAGTGTTAGTCACGTCCAACACTCTGTAAACATGGCCGATCGCCTGGATGTCTTTCTGCAGCAGCTTCAGTGCTGTCCAGTGTTCTGCTTGCAATGTTGGTGCTGTAGACATCAGTAAACAGCTATTGACGGCTCTTTAGGCGATCGCTCAACTGCACCCTTGCTCTGTGGGAGTAGCCACTCATAATGTGTGAACCCCTCAGCTTGGCTGGGTTCTGGCTAAACTTCGTTTGTAAAGCTGAGCAGCCAGCCGGATTGGCTAGAGCCCGAGGTTGCAGATCCTTGCATTAGATCGGGTCACAGAGCTGTGCCATATGGATCGTGCAGTTTGTTGTCCTTCTTCTCTTTCCAGGTACTTGTTTCTCAAATGATATTGAAATGAACATCCCTAGGACTCATATCTAGAATTGGACTTGGGCCTCAGCCTGCGGAGCGGAGATTCCTGGTTCTCTGCTTTCTCCAAACCACTTTCTAGTGTCAGGCTATGGATGCTGTCATCAACCAGAGTGTGGTTTCATTTTGTCTTTTTCATTGATGTCTGTCTAGTGTTTGCTTTTTGCAAACTGTGCATTTTACTCTTCTCCTTTCTCTTCTTTTTTTCCTTACGCTTCCTTTCCGTGGTGCTTGGTTTGGATCCAACGTGGCGCAAAAAGGCTCATGTGTCAGAGGCAGGGATCCTGGAAGCTGGGTAGGTCGTGGGGCTTGGAGGGGGGCACACCTGGAGGAAGTGTGTCCCTGGAGGAGTGCGTGCCTGGGGCTGGGAATGTGAGTCTCCCCATCCCAGCTTTTCTCTCCCCGGCTCCCCCTTTGCGCTTCACTTCCTGGAGGCCAGGGCCTGAGCGTCCCCGTTTCGCTCTTCTGATGTGATTTGTCTCCTTTAGAGTCAGCCAGCCATGGACTGAGAACTCAGAAACACCAAGCCCGAAGGAACCTTTGCTCTGTTAGGCTACAGTGTCTGGTATGAATCGCAGCAACAGAAAATGAACGATACATACAGCACTGCCTGAGATTATATATATTGTAAGTCTCCTCTTTAATTCATGAAGGTATTTCATTAATGTAATTACAATAAACTGACTTACTTCATCCTTTTGTTTATGGTGTTTTTAAGCCAAATGTTCTTAACTTTAATGTAGCAATATGTTTCTTTCTCCTTTACTCCTCCTATTTTTGCACTTAGAAAATCACCTCTGACTTCAGAATCGTGAAGGGAACCGCTGACATCATCTTCAAAGTGTTTTAGGGTGTTGTTCTCTCTTTGATGCTTCGTGGGGTGGGATGAGCTAGGAATCTAACATCAACATGCTCTTCCACACGCATTATCAAGTTATGAACAAAGCGTTTTAACTTGTGCATTCTTGCTCTGTCAATCTTTTTCTGCTTCTGTTGAAGAAAGACATACTGGTTATCTGTGGAGCTGGGTCTTCCACAGTTGAGATGTTATTTTCAATTACATAAAATTTCGAGGTATGGTATCTGTGGTAATGACCTTTCTTCTCTGTGAAGAGTGGTCATGCTGGTCAGAGCTTCCTATGCATTCTGTAAAGATGCCTACAAAACCTTTACCTCTCCCTCCCCTGAGAGGCAAACTTAACTTTTCCACACTGGACAGGGGAAGCCACAAAATGTGGTGGAAGTAGAATGAGCAGCATGTCCCCGGCCTGGACCTCCTGGCTTTGCCCCTGGGCGCCTGCGCACAGCAGCCTCCCTGCCCTGAGCACACAGAGGTGCTTTCCGAGACTGGGCACCCTGAGCCATCCATGCCAGCTCCTGCAATGCTTGGGTGATTCTTTGTGTAGCAAGCCTGAGCACGAACATTTAGAATGCCAGTCACCCTAAGCCATTCCGGGGTCCTCACCTCCCTGTGGGTGGCACAGGCCTGAGCAGCTTCACTCCCATCGTGTACACCTTCGTTGTGGAATTTGATGCATTTGATTTATGTGAAGTTATGCAAATTTATCATAATTTAATCCCATATATGATTTGTTATTTAAACATTCCATGTTCAACATTTTGATAAAATAAAGCAGAGCTTATTTCTTAAGCATTTCATAAACTTATATCAGGCTTCCTGAAGTGATCTGCCTCTCGTATCTTGTGCCAGCACGACAGAATGCCACAAACTGGGCAAATTCCAAGCAGTAGAAGCACACTCCTTCCAGATGCTGGAGGCTGAGAAAGCTGACAGCGCGGTGCTGCCTCTGGTGAGAGCCTTCGCAGTCCATCACGATCAGAATAATTGGCAAAGGTTTGAATTTTTAATGAATGAAGTAAAAGCTACATCACCGTGCATCTCCTCAAAACCCTGCTCTTCACATCAAACACATCACCTTTGCCATCCCATCACCTTCAAAGTAGTTCTTCAAATCTTGCCTTAGTGTCTTCATGAAGCATGATAAAAAATTCAGTGAATGCTGCTGCTGAGCACGTCCAAGACAAAGGCAGCTCCTGTTGAGCACATGGGAGTGTCTTTACCACGCATGCACTAGGCCTGGCCCTTAAAGTCAAGCCGACCATGGAAGGTCAATGTGTTGCACAGATTCGGGGCCCTGAGCTACCCATGACTGCACAACCGGAGACACTCGGGAGGGAAAACTTTCAGAGCTGCTGAAGAAAGGAGCAAGAAGGATGGCGCGTGTTCAAATGGGAGGGTATAAGGACTCCTGGCATTGTGTCTTTCACTGTAACTGCAAATATTCACCATATTCATAGTCGCACTAATGCAGTGGACAGCATCGTGTGGCAAGAGAGAAAGAGGAGAGAGGAGAAAGGCGGTTGGGTTCCTATTGCTGTGACCAGTACCCTACACCTCACCCCACCTGCCACAACTGTTGCACTGGGGACTAAGTTCCAACATGTGACTTTTTGGCGTGCACTTGCTGAAATACTGAGCATGGTGAGGAGCAAGATAAGTTTCTGTGGTCATTGGGAAGACGGGGCCTGGCTTTCTAAGCCACCGAGCCAGCAGTTACAGGACAGCCTGGTTGTGCTCTCTGTTTTGCAGTTTAAAATAGAAAAGCCAAGAGAACATATTATAGGACTTGCAATGGAGATGTGGAGGAGATGGGACATTCTCATTGGAAAACAAATGGCCCAGCTGGCATGGGAATGGGGCCTGGGAGACAGCCCGGCTCAGGGCAGCCTGCCCTGTGGCCCTGCTGAGTGCTCTAATGCGTGCTTCGTTTTGTGGGAAAGATGAATGCAAGCCACCGTTGAGCACCCTCTTTTGGGGTCTGAGCCAGGGGCTACGACAGAGCTCCGCCTGCCCACTGAGCCGACATCATCTGTGCGAGTTGATTCTGAGGGTTGCAGCCCAGCATGGTCTAACTGACCTGCAGCTCCCTGGCTCCTCCCAGCATCTCAGAGACCGGACTTAGGCTTCCTGCAGGACAAATAGAGGGGAGGCTTCGAGCAGAGTAGAGAGTGGACACTGCCCGGGGGCTGCACTGAAATTCCCCAAAGGAGTTCCCCACCAGAATTGGAATCAGAATCAGAACCGGAACTCCCCTCCACGGTGCTCAGTCTCAAGGGGCCAAAAGAGAGCCCAGTTTTCTGTTCTGTCATTGTCTTGACAAGAAGTCCCCTTAGAAAACAAAAGCCACTCTCCTCCGGAAGTTTGCCAGGGAAGGCAAAGGAGAGCACTGTGCCCAGCCAGTGATGGGCGTGACTAGTGTTGCGTCCTGCGGAAGTGGGCAGCAGGGCAAAGATGGCACACAACAGGAAGCCATGGACAAGAGCGAGACTTAGACTGAGCAAGGAGAGTTCAAACATCAGAAAGGAGGTATAGAGGCCACCCCATGCCCCCTGGCCCCTGCAGAACCAAAGATACAACACCCTGGCCTATGTCCAGCCTCATCTGTGTGACAGATTTTTTTATTTTTTTTATTTATTTTTTTTTTGAAGTACAGGGATTGAACTCTGGTCCTTCTGCTTCCAAGGTAGCTGTAGTAACCCTTGAGCTAAATCCCTGGCCCATATTTATTTGTTTGTTTATTTGTTTATTTATTTTGTGGTAACAGTGGTGGAAACTTGAGCCTTTTTGCTTGCAAGGTAGGTGCAGTACCACTGAGCTAAATCCCCAGCCCCTGTGTGACAGTTTTGACACCACCCCAAGTGGACCTCGGAGGCCATGACATTTTTCTGAAACTGTGTATAGTTTGAACTCCCCCGCTGTGGGTGCAGCCATAAACCTTCCAGCTCTGACCCCTATCCAGTCCCAACTGTGGATCCTTCTCAACTCCAGAGCACGCTGAGACCCAGTGCCCCCACCCAATGCTCCTCCCTGTGGGGTGTACTTTTACTTTAATAAAGCTTCCTCCTGTGACTCCTCAGTGACATTCTCAGTCTTTGTTCTAGACCCCAAGAATCTGGGAATAGCTCCCTCGGACCCTACCTGGTAACACTTGCCTCTGGTGGAAACAGTGAAGCCCATGATGACTCCAGGTATGGGGCCACCATAGAGACAAGACTCACCAGTCCCCACACCTCCTGCATGATCCTAGACACAGCAAGCCTTGTCATTTCTTGCAGCGGAACTCTGACCACCCTGATCCTGCGTGGCACTATTTCCTCAGTGCCTTCTACCAGCGTTTTCACCTTGCCAAACCCTCAAAACAGTCTCTTTTTAAACTTCCTCTTGAGACAGTGTCCATGAAGTATTTGATCTGGGAAAGACCTGTGTTCACTGTCTCCTATTTCTTTACAGTGTGTGCTCAGCTTGATGCTTGTGCTGCTCCTGGAAACTTGCCTGTGTGTTATAGATCCGCTGTACTGTATATGCACCCATTGCTACCCTCTGCCTTCCCAAGACTAAGCCCGTCAGGACCCCACAGAATCTGGGCTCCGTGGGGCTCAGCAAGGCTAAGCAAGGACCACCAAGGATGGGGTGCAGAGTCCTGGCCTGTCCTCTCTCTCTTTGAAAGATTTCTGGAGCAGTGCTTCTTCTAGGCCCAGGCCCCACTCCCTGTGCCGGCCCAGGACATCTCTGGGAGACTTGGCAGGCTCTGGCTGGAGTGCCAAATGCTGTCCTGGGAGGTCTGCAGCTCCGACTCTGTTCTATGAGCCAGTGATAGCAAGAGGGGGTCCTGCTGGGCAGCTGGACCTTCGGGGCTCAGAAAAAGCATTTCCCAATGTCGCCCAGCACCCCTCTCTTACTATGTAGAGAGGTTGTCTTCTTTTCTTTGAATTAGAATTGAACAGAGAATTCTCAGAGCTCAGCATAAATTGAAGCATTTGCCTATAGTATGGACCCGACATGGTTGTGGAGAATAAATTAAAACTGATCATAATACTGTTTTTGTGTTTGCATTCCATAGTTTTAAAAAACGTGTGTCAAAAAAATAGCCCAAGAGCTATAATATGGGCCAAGTTCAAAGAGCTATTGATCTGTAGCCTGAGGGACTGTGCCGAACTGCTGTTGAGTGTCAACTTTAATTTGCAACTAGAGGCAGGAACAGAAGGTGAAGCCGGACGAGGAGCCATCTGTGTGGAGGGAGGCTGGAGACCGAGATCTCAGAAGCCTTCCCGGTGTTGCTGGGCCTCATTCCGGGGGCAACTCAAACCCAAGGTCCAGGGGAGGGGCACTCCGTGCAGGCGTGCACTTGGCCTCCACTCGGCTTCCGCGGCTCTCAGCCTGTCAGCCCTGCCAGGTGCACACGAGGTCGGCTCATCCCGGTGGCCTGATGTCAGCTGGTGGAGACCATCGCACCCAAGCTGACAGGCCGAGGCCGTGGTGTTGGTGCCTCCCTGCCCCCTGGGCCACTTCCGGTCATTCTCTAAGATGTCACCTGGAAATTGAGGAGATCACTCATGCACATGTGCAGGTGTGTCTGTTTACATGTGTGTGTGTGTGTGTGTGTATACGTGTGTGTGTGTGTGTGCCAGTGCACAGGCATGTGACAGATTTCCCGTCCTGGAGTGGGGTCCCCACTGTCAGGGTCCTCCGCTGACTTGTGCATGCCGGGGGTGGCGCTGTGCGGGGACTTCTGTCCAGAGACTGGGCCCAGCCTGCTGGTCGAGAGTGAGTTAATCTCGGGAAACTCTTCATCCTGTTGTATTAGGCTCATCATTCTCTTGAGTCTGTACTGAAATTGTTCTCTGGTGTTAAATGTGTTCACTTTCACAAATTAGGTCAGTAATTCTGAAGCTAAAAATAGTAGGATGCATTAAAATGAACATATTTCTTTTCATTCACAGCTTTTCACGTGCTTTAGAGACAATGACTGTTTCTCTCAACCAAGTGAAATTTAGAAGAAAAGGGGCTTTCTGCCTGAAATGATCTTCTGAGATCGCAAGAGAGTGCTCCGTGGGAGGCCACCTGACTGCAGAAGGTCATTCTTTTAGAAGGTTCTTTAATGAAAGCCATCAACAGGTCACGTGGACTTATTAAATATTCTGTCCTTTGTAATAAAAATGCCTTTAAAATGTGTGTCAAAAAGAATTCCAAGTCCGAGGGCAGCAATCACAGCCAAGTGCAAAGCGCTACTGATCTGGGTCCATGGCGACCATGCCGGCTGCTCGGCAGCATCAGGTTTAATTTCCAGCTGGACCCCGAAGTGGAGTGCAGAGCTTGAGCCTGAGTCCTTAGCATGTCTGGGGATGCCTGAAGACCCCAGAGGCTGCGTGGGCACGCGTGCTGCAAGGAGCCCGGGCGCCACTTTCGTCTTCATGGTAGATGGAGAAGGCTGGCACCACCAGCCCACTGCCCTGCTCCAGGAAGGCCTGGAAGAAATCCAGACCACTCTGTCCCAGCTGATGGAAACTGGCCGGGACCTCCCTGGAGGCCCTGGCTGTCATGGGTGTCTTGGATCCGAAGGGACATTGGTTCGGTTCGAGGGAAATCCCAGCTCCTGCTCTGTGGAGCTCACCGGGTGGGAGCCACAGCTCTACTCCTGCACCTGTTTTTCCTGACTGACACTCTTCCCTTGCGGCAGGGACAGAGGCCCTAGGTCACAGTGGGGGCCTCACCCAAAGGACCCTGGCCAGAGCCAGTCTCCTCCTCCTGCCCTGGCACGTGCCTAGCGGACAGCACTACCACCATGACTCACATGCCCAGACCATTGTGGGTGCTATGGGCTCCACACAGCATGAGCCACCTCCCACCCTGCGGTACACATGCAGGGGGCTTGTTGGGGGTGGCATGGCATCTCCATCCCTGTGGGTTTCCTGGGGACACAAGAAAGGAGACCAGAGCCTCGTGCAAATGCAGATGCGGATGCTCTGTGTGCAGATGCCGAGGGAAGCCGGCTAGATCGGGCGTGCCGCGGGATGACACCAGACCGGGGGACTCCCTAGACCCAGGAACAGAGGCTGGTCAGGAGTGGCGTATGCCTGGAGACGAGCCACGGATGATATGTTAGATGATCAGGGACTTTCAGCGCTTGTCACAGGAGAGAGGACTTTGTGGCCACTCTAGCGAAGGTCACTGTGGCTCAAGGCAATGCGTTCAGGGCAACACTCTGCCCCAGGTCTTCTCCTGGCCCTATGAGGAGGCTCTTTTATCCCAAGGTCCATAGGCCTAGGAATTGAAAGTGAAACTTGAGGTCCTGAGTCCTTCGTGAAGTCCATCTGCTCTCAGGTCCAATATTCAAATAAAATTCCAACTGCTACTAGATTTATCTTCATCAAAAAAGTATACATAAAACACCCTTTTGGGTTGGGGGACTTGGATTACTGAACATTTCCATAAGTTATGTTCTTACAAACTTTTGACTTTTTAAGTTTTCCTTTTAGGTGCAGTTCCTGTCCCATGTGGGGACTCGGCGTGACGGACCGCCAGTGCCATCTGATGCCCTTGGGATACATGAGCCGGTGGGTTCTCGGGTCTGTGAGGGGCAGGTGCGGCCTCACCCCGAGTCCTCTTAGGTTTTCACAGGTCAGTGGCTGCGTGGCAGAGCTGGTGACAGGGCTGCGTCTTCCTAGATTTTGGGATAAGAAAGTAGCCTCTGAGATACGAGATCTTGGAGACAGCAGCTTATCAGCATTTCCGTAAGAGGTGCCGGGGCTGCGGCAAGCTCAGGCAGCAGGTTCGAACTGGGTCAGACCGTCGCCCCTCAGGCCTGCACAGCAGCATCTGTCTGAAACGAGCAGGTAGAACTTGGGGCTTTGGACGGCATGCCGGTCTGGATCCATTAGAGCACCCCGCTCCCCCACATGCACCTGGAAACGATAAAGAGAAAATCCAGCTGCCTGTTCTGAGTGATTCTGGCAAAGTTTTCCAAGGTTTTTACGGTTTGGCTTCAGCAGACCGCGCAGAGGGATCTGTTTCGACACCAGAGCGTGAATCAGGAGCAGAACGGCTGCCCGTGGGAGCCGGGTTTGTTGCCCTCGTATCTCAGACCCCACAATTAAAGCAGCAGAAGTTCAACATGGATGCTCTTGCTGCCACTTTGAAACACATCAGCTAAATGTTCTGGAGACAGAGAGGAGGACTCACCAGCCCCACGGAAGTCATTCTGAGCTCTTAAAACTGCGTAACAGAAAGGACATTTGGGGACTTTTCTGCACCTTGGAGTTGTGCATATTTTTATTTAAAGACTAGCTACTCTTACAAATGCAGAGCTGTGTGCTCATCTTACGAGATGTGTAGCTCTGCCTCTTTGGAGGCGTGTGAACTAGCTATGACCTCCAGTGTGTATGCTCAGGTGTGTGCATGTCGGTGTCCGTGTGTGTGAACGTGCGTTTGTATTTGTCATGCATGGAGTAGGCACACCCATATGTTGGGTGTGTGTGTGGATGTGTGTGTTCATGTGTGTGTGTGTGTGCGCGCATAGGTGTGAAAGTGTGATGTGGGGAACAGGACTAGCACATCACATTGGATGGTGTCAGCCTGCCCAGAGGCTTCTTTCCAGTGGTGACCTTGTCCTTCACTTCTCTCCAAGACCCGTGTCACCTGCCATGACAGGCTGGTGTCCTCCACGTACCCAGGGAGTGCCCAGTGCCCCTACAGAGGGCTGGTGCTCCCTAGAGCTCATGGCAGCTGTGTCCAGAGAGGGCAGAAGTGGAACCTCACCTGCTCCCTTCTCCACCCGAGTTTCCAGATCTAGGCTCCAGCACATGACTGACGAGGAGGTGCAGGTGATGAGCATAATGAGACTCAACTCTAGGCCACGAAGACAGATGCAAGCCAGAGATGAAGCCTTTGCAGGGGCCTCCTTGCCAGACCCCCATGCCTCCATCCCATGCAGCTGGGTCCACGGGTACAGAAGAGCAGACCCAGGCCTGGAGCAGGAGAGCAGGTGCCAAGTGCCACGCATAGCTCCTCTGGCTCAGGAGGCTGGGAACCCAGGCTGGCCCTGGCCAGCAGCTCAGACAGGGACACTGTGGAGAAAGGCGGCCAGGCTACGCAGCTCCCAAGTGGCCGGGGCACACTCTGCTCGGCAGCATGGTCTGGCACTGTGGTGGGCAGCTCCCTCATAACCGTAGCTGGAGTGCAGAGGAACCTGATTTTTGGTCAGCAAGGCCGGACTGAGCACAGCTGAGAACCTGCCTCCGAGCGAGGGTGCTGTGAGGGGACAGCGCAGGGCACGTGGCCAAATGATGCGGTCAGAGGGCTGGGCGTGTGGACACTGCAGCGCCTGCGTGTGCACACGTGTGAGTATGGCGTGTGGGACCTGCGCTGTGCTGTGGAGGGGTCTGTGAACACGGGGCACTGCCCCTGCATGAGGTTGTCCCACTGCAAAGGACTGCGATGGGGAGGTCACGTACCGTCGCTGGAATCACACAGATATTCCTGGGCACACCTGTCGTGGATGCGGAAGTGGACGCTTGCTGCACCTCGTCAGCCGCGCAGCCTTGCTGTGCACCGGAGAGACACCGCACTACTCGTGGGGCACCTGGGGCATGGGTGACCGAGTGGCTGCGGAGGTTTCCCCTGGGGGTGATGAGAGGCCAGCATTGCCACCTCACAATAGCAAGCAGCCGCGGACATGCGAACTGGGTTGTGGCGTTGTCGCATCGCCGTGCCCACATGGCAGCAGTCGGCAGCACCAGCTGCCCAGCCCCTCTCAGGTGTCCTGAGGCATGTGAAGACCGTGGCCAGGACACAGGCCCAGAGGCATCGGGTGGGCCCCCGGGGGAGGCCATCCTTACCTTCAAATTGTTAAAGCCAGGCTGAGGGTCCAGGCCACCTTTGGGTCCTGGCTGCCTCCCCCACAGCCTCTCTGTCAGCCTCCTTGGGGCAGCAGTGAGCCTCTGTCCTGCCTGCTGGGCCGACCAGCAGTCCTGGCGCACACAGCTCAGAAAGCTGGTGCTCTGGGCAGACGTGGTGATGGGGTGGGACCCCTGCAAATTCCCCTCCTCACTTTGGGGAAGAGATACCCCCCCAGGAGCGCCTGCCCCTGGGATCCCCCTAATTCTGACTCTCTCATAGCAAGGTTGTGATATTTCAGATGAAAAGACAGATTGGACAGCTATGGGAGCAGACAGCGCCTCTGAGTCTCTGAAGGTACGCAAGGCTCACACACACACACACACACACACACACACACACACACACACATGTGTCCTCCAGGGCTTTCTCAGTCCCCATGTGTCACAGTGAGTCTTTCACCTGGCAGCTGAGGTGATTTCAGGCTGACCTGGCCCACATGCAGTGCAGCGCCCGTCTTTAGTCTTCAGAGAAATCTCCCCGTCAGGACCAGCTTGGGTCTTCTCGGCTCCCACTAATTTCCCTTGAGCTGGCCTTCTTTTTCTGACAAAGAGATGATTTTATTTGAGCTGCTGCTGACGGTCCAGCTGTATCAGATTTGAAAACTGTAATTTGTAAAAGGTGAGCCCGGCCTCCCTGAAGCCACCCGCGCCTTCTCCTCTCCAAAGATGGGTACCAGAGAGCGTCTTTTAGATGTAAGCCGACATTCTTTGTCCAGGGATTTGAAATCCTGTCAAATATTAAAGCACCATCTTTATCTCTAAAATATACTTTTAAAGTCTGTTCTCTGTGGGACTGGTTTAGTCCCTAGACGACTCTAAGTGACATTAAACAGCCAGTGAATTAGCTCAGTGTGAGTCGCTAAATGGAAATGTATATTTTTAAAATAATTGACTCAAGTGGGTCCCGTGAGCTCAGCCATCGCTGGGAAGCGGCAGTGGGTTCCAGGCCTGCTCGCCTGCTGGGGCCACTAGAGCTTCTGGGGACACCCCTCCCCTCCAGCCTGGAGCACCACTGCCTCCGAGTGACCCCTGGGCCAGCGCAGCACTGACTGGAACTCCCCGGCTTGAGGGCAGTGTGCAACGGTGCCATGACTGAAATGGCAGGAGGAGGCAAGATTTGGTCCCCAGGACAGCGACAGTGAGAGCTGCTGCTCCTAACCCCAGAGGGGCCACACCTCCCCTGCCTACGTGTGCCCTCCTCTGCTGGCGTGGGGTCTCCTGTCCCAGACATCTGATCACCACAGTGGAATCTCCTGGATGGCAGACGCTGTCGGGAACCTGAGGCTCTGCAGTCAGGCAGCCCGGGGACTGGATGGGGCCGCTCTGATCACAGGCACACTGGACTGGGGGCAGAAGGCTCCGGGTCTGCAGAATGCTCGCCCAGGGGCCTGCTGGGTACAGTAGGTAGGCACTGTGTCACCAGTCGGCTACAGGCTTTTACAGCTGGAGACCTTTGCTGCTGAGGATGCCTTCCTGCAGACTGCACTGCAGATCGAAGAGGCCCACGGTGCCTTCCACTTGCGAGAGCTGCCAGCGTGGCATGCCCTTGCCCCCATCTCAGCACCCTGTGCCTCAGTGCCTCCTTGTCCGGGGAGACTGGGCAGGTTCCTGTGGCCAGTGGGATGTTGTGGGGCTCCGTGGTCAGCCTTTGGGGACAGCTCCTCACACTGCCCAGGTCCCACATGTTCATACCCGGACATCCCTGGGCCGGTGGGCATCTGACTCGTAACCAAGAGTGAGGAGTGAAGTGCCTTGCTGCTGCTGATGGTCCAGCTGTCCACCTCTCCGGTAGTGTCCAGAACGTGGCACGGAGCACACTGCAACAGACGAAGATGCAGAGCGCTCCCCAGACATTGCCGCCACAGCAGGACAAGTGCGGGGGGCTGTGGGAGGGCCGCAGTGAGTGGGTGGGGAGCTGCCCCGTCCGTGTTCTTGCTTTGGGAAAAGCACAGTAGACGGGCGCTAAGGACCTGGGGCAGCAACGGCCTTTGCCCTCTGGGGACAGGACCCCTTCAGCACTGACGATGTCATCTGACTTGATGCGCCCTTGGGTTGAGGTGCTGGGGACCTCAGCAGAGTCCACGCCTGAGGGCGAGGTGTCCCCAAACTTTGTGGAGTTGAGCACAGGAGCAGAGGCAGCAGGCACTGTGGGTTTTCATTTTCTCTCTGCAAACTACTTGCTGTGTTGTCTTATGTTTCATCAAATGTGACTTTCTTTTTTTGATCCTGGTTTCGTCTTGTGAGCATGTTACACCGCCGAAGGGAACACCACCCACATCAACACATTTCTACAGCATTACTTTTATTCCGGTGGTAACTCAATTAATTTGAGAGATTAGAATCGCTTCTAATTGTACTTTGCTAGCATAAACTTGTCTGCGTCGTCTGACGAGAAATCAAATCTACAAAATCTTTAAACAAAATCAAAGGTAAGAAAGTGCTACAGGCTTTTACAGCTGGAGACCTTTGCTGCTAAGGATGCCTTCCTGCAGACTGCACTGCAGATCGAAGTGGCCCACGGTGCCTTCCACTTGCGAGAGCTGCCAGCGCGGCATGCACAGCTCTCGGACGTCTGTCCACAACAGTCCTCTGCCCAGCTCGGTGTGCCCCGCAACACTCCCGTTCCTGCCACGCCCGGGAGCTCCTGTTGGCAGAAATCTTTCATAAACAGCTTCAGACCACGGAAAGAATGTCTCTGAACAGCTTCAAAGAGATGCTGTTTTCATGGAGCAATGTGTCTGTGTTGTGCAATATGGGGAGAACCAGATACCCATCAAACCCCCCTAGTGCCCACTTTCATCTGTACTTCTTCTTTGGGCCTGTGCGTCCCTGGGTCCCTGGGGGCCGCCTCCAGGAGACGGCATCTGGCAGAATCCCTTACAGATGAGGACCATCTTACTCTGACCATCAGGGCCCCAGCCAGCTCTCTGCCTGGCTCCAGCACCGTCTGCCAATCAGGACATGGTTTTTGAAGGAAACTTCAAGAGCAGTGAGCAAGCAGATGTCCCGGACTTAAACCTAAGGGCTTGGCTTTGGGTCAGTGCATGGAATGGCTGCTCCTAGCCAGCGCATTCCAGGGGACGAGGCCTGCATGAAGAAGGCCAGGCCGTGTTGACACGAGGCTCCTCCAGCCGTGCTCACAGGCGGGCTGTTTCCTCCCGGAGCCCCAAAGTGTAGCCTGCACCTTTCCCAGCCGAGTGGCGTCTCTCTTCTCCCCACCCTGACCACAGCCACTGCTCTTCATTTCCGGACTGCTTCGGTCCTAAAACCTGCGTGAACAGTTGCGTCTTACTTTTGTTTGTTTGGCTGCTTGCTTGGTCTCGTTTGGTACTTGGGCCTACTGAGAAGGGGAGCTATTCGCTTGGATCACGTTCTGCAGATTTAGTGCGACTTGCTGTAGCCAGAAAGCACAGGTGTCTGAACAGAGCAGAGGGCGGAGGCTGGACTGTGCGGGGTGCTGGGCGCTCTCACTTCTCCCTTTGTGTGGAGGACAATGTTGCGGGCACTTGCCGGGTCTGCACCACACACCACACACTTGTGGGGTTAGCTCCTGGGAGATGCAGCCTGCGGATGACCACACGACCGGGCGTGAATGTCACGTTGTGACCCCAGGCCACATGGCAGGGGCAGTTGGCACCAATCTGGAGGCAGAATGGACAGTCTGTGCCTGCAGAGACACCTTGCAGGATGGCAAAATGTCTCCTACAATGGCATTCAGAAGTAGAACAGCATAAAGACCCAAAACTTAGAAGAGGAAATAAATAACTGTCTCACAGAGAAAAGGTCTTGGGAAAAAAACTTCAAAAATTACCCTAGCATATTAAATTAATATTAAATAATTCTGGGAAGTAAGATTACAGGTTATTTTTTCTTTTTTCTGAAAAAAGTTCACCTTCCCAGCTTTCTACAAAAGTTTCTCTGGTAACAAACCAGAGAATTTACAACCCTCTGAAGGCAGTTGCTGAGCCGGCCACCCCCTCCAGACCTCCTGAAGTTGAGGTGAAGGTGAAACTTCCCTGGGGTGCCTTTGGCGATGATGGCTGTGGGCAGCACCCATGTTGGCCAGGGCTGCTGGGCAACAAAACTGCACAACAGCAGCTGGAGTCCAAAGCCACTCCTGCCCTGGGGCAGCCGGGTGGCCCACCTCACCGAGGGCACAGCCAGCACCTCTGGGTGGCGCTGGGCTCTCTCTTCAAGTTTCTCATGTGGGACAATGTCCTCTGCGAATGCCCTCCTGATCTCTCTTAAACTTCACACAGTTTCCGGGGCTGTGACCCCTGGGCTGGATGGAGACATGGTTCAGGGTACAGTCCTGTGCTGAGGTCCCACAGGCGCCGCTCTGAGGGCCACGTGGCCGCAGACGCCCTGGGAGCATGTGGTGTACTGTTGGGATGCCGCTGACCTCCGGGCCAACTCTGAGACCAGACTGGGGGTAGAATGCACACAAGCAAAGCCCTGGAGTGTGTCAGCCTTCCTAGGAGACCCCACTGGTCCTGGGAGGGGGGACGCCAGGGCTGAGGGCAGCTGAGAGGCTCCGTCACTGGTGCTGGTGAAAAGCAGGCAGTGTGGCCACTCCAGCTTCCCAGGCAGATCAGGCTGGGGAGGAGGAAAACTTAGCAAAGCCACAAAACACCCGGGAAATGGGGCCTAGCCTGGGCACAGGGCCTGGAGGGCACCACAGGCGTCCCATGGCCCCTCTGCAGCTTACAGCCCAGGAATGTGTGCGGGAAGCACGCATTCTAGCTCCGGTGGAGACTGTCTCCTCTAAGAGCAGCGTGGCAGTTGCAGACATCATGGCGGCCTCCTGGCGGAATCCCGGCTCACAGTGCTGGTAGATGAAACAATCTGCGTTCAAAGGAATGATTGTATTTGTCATAAATTCCTCGGAGAATGATTCTGCACCCGCTTCAGGCGGGTGGAGTGGGGGGGGCGTCTTTGATGAAGAACATGAAGGATTACACGGAGGTGGAAGGTCAGGGGGCCGCACCTGACAGGTGTGCTCCTGGGCCTCGGCCAGGTAACTTACGAAGACTAACCTGGGGCACATTTGCATCTGAAAATCAAGCCTGACACCCAAAGAAATAAAAGTGCCTGACACAGCTGACGGGTTTATATTTGGAAATGGAGTTGAAACTCAGGCTATGGGTCCCTCAGAGGCCCTGCCTGCCCTGGCTGGGAAGAGCAGTGCCCCGGGAGCATACAGCTACCTCCCAAGTTGGCATGGCTGGCTGCAGCAGGCCAGAGCCCAGCCTGGGGTGGGGTCCCTACCAGCCCCTGCTGAGCAGCCTGGGTGAAGAGGGGTAAGTCAGGGGTCACAGCAGGTGAGGGTTGGGAGGGGAGATGGCACCCCCGGGCAGCACCAGTCCCAGCCAAGTGAGCACCACAAAGCACAAACGCTGGGCAGCTGTGGAAGGGCTGGGCATGGAGGACAGATCCCGTTTCTCCAGGCCTGAGAATGGAGTCTCACCTGGAATGAGGGCGGCTCCTCCACACTTGTCATCTCCATGGCGCTCCAGTGGGGACGGCAGGTTAGCCCTGTGTGAGGTGTTTAGGGAGCCACACTCCAGAGTATGTCAGGCCACCCTGCTCCCCGGCTGCAGGCTGCTGCCTTCCGTCCCAAGCTTGTTGAGGGAGCCGGGGACCTGGCCCTCAGCCCAGCCGCCCACGTGGCTCTGGGTCTGCTCTTGTGGACAGGGACCTGGGCTGACACTGCAGCACTGTCCAGGCTGATCCTCCCTCTGACAGAGCCCGGGGGCCCACCTGGCCACTGCCTGGACAAGGCTACCCCTGCTGAGCCCGCTGGCATCCTAGGAAGCACTAATTAGCAGCTCTGAAGTCATCCAAGGTGTGGACCGGAAGGACAATGTGTCCAGCCTCAGGCTGAGAGCCTGGAGAGGTAGCAGATGAGGCCACAGCTACCTCCCTACAGACAGGCCTTGTCCTTGTCCCAGGTGGGCAGATGTCTCTGCCCGAGTGACTCCAGCAGTGGGCTAGGTGGGCAGGGGAGCCTCGTCCCCTCAGAACGTGCACAAACACTGGGGCTCGGCCTTCAGTGAGGGGCTGCCGTGGGGTTGGACGGCTCCTGTCCTCAGGAAGACGACACTCTGCTCCTCGGTGCCTCAGGGAGGTTTGGATCTCAGGAGCTCATACCACCTGGCCTCGTTGGGCTCTGGAAGATGGGTGTGCAGCCCTGGGGCCATCTCTGTCACTTGAAGGAAGCCACGGGGCCCAGCGGTGGTCCTTCCTGGTGCCGTGTGCATCCCTCCGAGGGCAGGTGCCTCATGCTCAGAGCATACGTGACATGCAGGGAGCCGCCACTGTGAGACAGACGTGGGTGCTGCCCACACAGGAGCGATGCCCAGCCCACATCCACCACTAAGACGGAGCCCACGTTGCAGTTTGTCTGGTTAAACATCTTCTTTAAGTCTCATTACGTGGTGGAGTAGCACGCTTTTCATTTCTGAGATGTGATTAAACTCACATTCACTCCTGATTGAGGCTTGGAATCTTTTATTTAGGGGAAAAAATAGACTTGAGAAGGCAGCGGTCTAGAGCTGTGACACCGCGAGGCCATTAAATTTAATCCTTGCTTCACACGCACTCCAGGGGTGATTTCAATTAAATTTGTTCAAAATTTATCAGTTTCCTGCATGTTGGCATAAATGATTCAGGGCCACTTGCACATTCCCTGCGCAGAAGGTACTGAAGGGTGCACAGTATTGTTATAACTTTCCACAGTTTCTTCATAAATTCACCTAATAGGAGTTTCTATTATTTAAAACCCTGTCTGCTGCATTCAGTGGTCCTGTTGTTCTTGCGGGGATAGAATCTAATTAGCTATGCAAATTTCCAGGCCTCCTGAGTTACAAATCTGCCCTTTTCCTGCAGCCTGCTCTGGCCAGCCCAGCCGTTAGAGGGACAAAAAACGGCGATTGTCCTCAGGGAAGTGCAGAGACCGGACTCCAGACCCAGGAGCGGCAACAGCCAGTGCGGTGGACTCTGGGCCTGCCAGGGCAGCGAGATGGGGGTGGGCGTGGTGGCCGAGTCAGCGCTGGCGGGGGCAGCAACGCCACCTGCCTTCCTGCTGGGCACACGGCACGTGTGGCCTTTGGGTCACTCTGGGCCACACACCTGTCTGGGTCACCACTTCCTGTTTTCTAGAGAACCTGTCGGGGGCGGGGCTTTATTATGAAATCTGGTAACACGGGAAAGATTCCCACTTGCTTTTCCCCTTGGAGAGGAATACAGAGGGACTTCATGGCTCTGAGCAGCATCTACTGCTGGACTCAGGACAAGGCTGCCCTGAGCATGAATATCTTGCTGTCCCGGAGGAGGGCACCAGGCCACGTGAGCCCTGACAGGTGGACACTGGCTTCACTGGGGGAGTTAGCTGACAGCAAGTTAGCACTCTGGATTTTCACGGGCACGGGCCGCTCCTGCTCCCTCTGCTCCTCCCAGACTTGGTCGGGTCGGGTGCCTCACGTGGGGTGCATCTGCCTTTGCACTCTTGGGAATAAAATGAGAGCCCTGTGGACAGGCTGGTAAAGTTCTCTGCTGCGTTTGGTAGACAACAGTGGTTACTCCATCACTAGTGCATCCAGACGGCTGCCACAGGACAGCCTGGAAGAGAGTCTGGGGAAAACACGGGCCCCACCAGTGCGGTCTCCTCAGGACACCCTCAAGGGACTTTGTGCAGGAGCTGCTTGGATAAGGTCCTTGGACAAGGACCCTGGGGCTCATTCAGGCTCACGCTGATCTTAGGAGGAAGAGGGGAACCTCAGTTCCTTCTCTGAGTCCCCTCTGAGGTGGGGACCTGCGGATTTCCTGAGAGACAGCTGAGATTGGGCCGGGGAGTTAGCTCAGTGGTTCCGGCGCCTGTCTTGCAAGTGCAAGGACCCGGGTTTGATCCCCGGTAACCACATAACATACTGGGCTTGGAGACTCACGCTCAGCAGCAACTAGCACCACATACCACAGTGCTGGGCGTGGTGGCTCACGCCTGTAATCCCAGCACTCGGGAGGCAGAGGCAGGAGGATTGCTGTGATGTGAGTTGGAGGCTGAGCTTAGGGCCAGCCTGAACCACAAAGCGAGACCCTGTCTCAAAAAAAAAAAAAGAGACAGCTGAGATTGCTCCTGGGGCCCCTCTGTGTTGCCATGAAAGTGGGCACATTAGGGCCTCCAGAAAAAGAGAGAGAGACAGACAGACAGACAGAGAGAAAGGCACTGCGGCACAAATGTGGAAGAAAAGACAGGAGGTGGAAACTGCCTGGAGAACTCCAGACACAAGGGCTGCAGAAAGTGCATCTTTAGGGGTGTTTTGAGTATGTTCAAAGAACGGAAAGACACAGTATCTATACAACTAGAGGAAAGTATGAGAATCCTTCATTCAAATAAAGTACATGAAAGTTACTTAAATTAGAAGGAAGAAAAAGGGAAATGTTAGAGTTGAGCAGTACAGTTACTGTAATGAAAGTATCTCCGAAACAGCTCAGGTGCGGACTGGAATAGCAGTCCCTGAAGGTCAAGACAGGTCCAAAATCCTGGGAAGAGGAATGAAGAGCGACCTGGGGACACTGTCCACCATCCATGCTCCTGACAAGGGCAGAGGGCACTCGCAGGAGAGGAGGTGGGGGCTGGAAGTGTATTCACAGAGACAGTGACCCCAGCTGTCCTAGGCTGGGAACCACATCCGTCTGAATGTCCAGGGGCCTGTCAGAGCAGACTTCACACTGTCTGGCAGAGCAGGCAGGAGCCGTCGGCAGCAGTTAGAAGACTCCAGGGTGGTAGCGGACACGCTGCCACGTGTGTGGGATCGAGTCACACGCTCTCCAGGCCTGCTGGACCAGACTGGTGCACACAAGACAGAGCTCAAGATCCTCTCCGGGTCCTGGCCGACGCTGTCCCTGTCCTGCTCCCACCGCAGCGGAAGCCAGTCGGAGCCAGACCAGGAAGTGGAAGAGGAGGAGCGCACACACTTCGGTGCGAAGACACAACTGGTCTAGAGACTGGTGTGCCGGGGAAAACCACAACCGCCACCTGGAGCTGCTAGAGAAAAAGGTGTTATGTCCAAGCCCGAGACACACAGCTGGAGTCTGACAGAACAGTCAGGGTGCTAAGTGCATTGTCCTTAATATGTGGGATAGGAAATCCGGGAAAATCAAGGAGAAGCAGAAGTGTGAGTGGAAACGGTGAATGTAAGTGAGTAACATAAAGGTGACAGCTACCAAAAAGCTGGTTTGGACCACGAGAGAAATTCACACGCGACACCACGGAAGGCAAAGGACGAGAAGGTGGCAGATCTCTCAGTACTGAGGAGGTCACAGCTCCACAGACCCCACAGCACTGAAAAGACGGTGAGGCGTCAGAAACAACGCACGGCGACACATTCAAAGATTAAATTATCAGAAGAGTACAGCTTTCTAAAAGTGACAGAAAAATCTGGACATTTGTCATCACCTTAAACTTACTGTAAAATTAAAAATACAACCGTAATGAGCCTAACAAAGAAATCTCTAGCCCCAGATGGCTTTGTCTGTAAATGAATCAACATAAAAGGAGTCACAAAATGCCACATCGACCAGCAGTTACTTCAAAAAGCACAGTTAAATTGAATACTTAAAAGTTAACTGGTACTTTGTGCTACTTCATGAAAACAAAGAAAATCTGCCTAACATTTCACAAGATGTGGAGACACGTAAAACTTTCATAGCTCTGACACAAGTTTTGCAAATTCTAGTAAACAAGATGTAGAAGCACACTCCAGAAACTGACACATAAGTCACATAAACGCCCACAGGTGGCATCATACCCAGAGGAAGTACGGAAATCCTGCTGTAGAAACAAGAATGTAGAGGTAGCAACATGTAAAATGACTGAAAGGAGAAACGAGTACCTTTGCAGATGACATAATCCTACGTGTAAACAACCTCAAGGGTACAACACTGGATCATCGGACTGGAGAAGCAGTGGGAGCAAGCTGCTAGTGCAAAACTGTCAGTAGTTGTTTCCTGTTTACTGACGGCAAAGAGTACACGCAAGCCTCCTCCCCACACATACGCACGTGTGTAGTCAGAAAACAGCGATTCACACAGGGAAGGGAAGGGGACAGGATACTTTGTGTCCAGCACAGGGCGCCTGTCTGGCGTGTGCTCACTGTGGGCTCAGCCACAGCCTTGCTCCCTTAGGAGGTGAGGACTTGGGAGGTGGGTCAGGGGCCTTGGGATGCGAGGCGGGATCCTGGGGCTCAGTCCACCTCCGCACTCCCGCTTCTGGTGCACACCCAGGACTCTGACCCTGTCTGGAAATGTCCTCCTCGGTCTGGAACCACGTCCACTGTCCAGTCTTCCCCGTTCTGATTTCTGGAGTTGCATGCCTTATGTGCATTCCTCTAGCCGATCACAACTGCCCAAGTGTGCAAACAGTGTGAGGCCATCTTGACACACGCCCAAGATGTGCTGGGGACAGAGCAGTGAGTCCAGCTCCCCGTCACAGTGGCTTCATTCTGAGTGACTCCAGGGCCGTGTCGCCCTCCTGGACTCTCTTTCCCTCCTTTCCCTTCACGTGTCGGCTTGGAAAGACCAGTCAGCCCTTCCAGTCTTCAGGAGATGTGGCAGCTGATCGTCGCTGGTCAGCTGTCCATGAAAGTTTCATGGGTCATCAATTATTGAGGAATTAATGTTGAGCCCCAGCTGTGCGCCCCAGTTCCCGGACGAAGTACGGGTCCCTGACCCGGGGCTCCGGGGCCCACAGGCCCCACCCCTCTCATGGCATTGGTCTCTGAGGCCTAGAAGGCACACGCTGCTCTTGAAAACAAAGGCGGAGTGAGCCGGCTGTGCTCGGAGCGCAGCCTCGGGGGAGCAGAAGGGCAATGCCAGGAACCGGCTCTCACAATCGGGAGTGAGTCTGCTTCACACTCTCCCAAGGGCCCTGCGCTGCACACGCACCTCCTGGGCGCAGTGGCGTCGCCAGCTGTGACAAGAGCTGCTGAGAGCAATACCTGGGTGTCCAGGGCCATCGCCGACCCCCCTAGCCCTGAGACACAGCAGACACCGGGGCTTTCCTGTGTGAACGGCTCTTTGGAAATAGCACCCAGGGCTCTGCTTCTGTCTGAGTCTGTTTGGAAGGGCTTTCCCAGGACCACAGGCACAAGCAGAAAAGTGATATTTTGTTCCAGCTCAAGATTATTGTCCTTCAAAAGAACTTAATTTCATCTTCTAAAAATTCACTTGTTGTTAGATGATGATAGACTGTGAGCGTATTAATGATGAGAAGAATGAGTGTCACTTGATTACCCAGTGGGAGAGCGAGCATCGACCGACATGCTCAAGTGGGAGTCTCAGTCGCTTTCTTTTTTTTTTTAATTATCTTTATTGGTACATTAAATATACACATCATGATTGCAGAGCGTGGGAGGAATGGTTTTTAAGTCTTTTTTTTTTTTTTTTAAGGTTTTTTGAGACAGGGTCTCACTTTTGTGGTTCAGGCTGGCCCTGAGCTCAGCCTCAAACTCACATCATAGCAATCCTCCTGGCTCTGCCTCCCGAGTGCTGGGATTACAGGCGTGAGCCACCACGCCCGGCACTGTGGTATGCGGTACTGATTGCTGCTGGTGGGCATGAGTCTCCACACCCAGTATAGGTTTGTGGTTACCGGGGAATCGCTTTCTTGTTGCTGCAAAAGGAGCACAAGCTTGTCTGGCTCATAGCTCCTGGAGCTTGCGGTCCACACTGGCTGGTGCCAGGGTGGGGGCCTGGCTGGGAGCGTGGCAGAGGAGAGATGGCTCACTGCAGGTGGAAAGCAGCAAAAGCAGCACGGAAGGACAGTAACGTTTATCCAGGTACCAGGGTCAGGCGGTGCCAAGTCAGTCGTGGGCTGACGTAGTGATCGCAGGCTTCATCTAGATCCAACCCCCTCTAAAGAAAGACCATGATCACAAGAGGCTTTTTTTTTTTTTTTTCCAGTACTAGGGATTGATCTCGGGACCTTGCGGCATGAGGCTTTGAAGAAACATCTAGACAAGTCACAGCAGGGATCCAGGCACAGCCACAAGTTCTAGTCCTGAGCTCAAGCTTCTGTTCACGGAGTGGGGAGTGAGCTCGCAGTACTGCAGGGTCACAGTCATCATGACAACAGTGGAAGTGCCTGCCTGCATGCTGCTCCTCTCTCCCACCTCTCAGGTGGCATTTGGACTGTCGGGATGCAGGCACCACTGGCCAAGTATGATGCCACTCGATTGTTACACCTGCACTGGGTTGCAGATAAATTCAGAGAAAAGTATAAGAGCACCTTAATTTTAAATTAAATTATATTGATATTCTAAACATGCAGTCAAGTAGAAAAAACAGCAGAGCTTGTGCATGGACCTAACTGGGTTTAACTAAAACGAAAGAACTGCAACTTCTGGTCTCCCTTGTGGAGTGACCTGCTGTGTCTGCAGGCAGCGTCCACGCCTGCCCCTCTCGCACAGATGAGAGCCCTTCTCACACCTGGTGGGTGGCAGACTGCAGCAGCTGGACCATGCCTAGAGCTGGCTGGGGTCGTGGGGACAAAGCGATGCTGTATGAGCGGTGGAGGGAAGGAGCCTGGCTAGGCCTCTGCCGCTCCGTCAGGCCCTCTCAAGTGGAAGCAGAGCCACTTCAATCTTGCTGATGCTGCTGGTTGTACAAGGAGTGTGTGAAGCAATATACGTGGGCACATACGTGTGTGCCTGTGTCGGGGGTAGAACTAGGGGCATCAGCCTCAGGGGAGCAGGCAGGCAGGAGCTTCCAGCCCAAGGCTGTTCAAGCTAGGCATGCGCAATCCAGCCCACAGTGGCACCACTGGCTTCAACACCAGTCTGACAGTGGCCTTGGCAGTGGCCAGAGCCTGGGCAGGACACAGGCCTTAAGGAAGAGGCCACTGCTGAGCACAGGGAGGTCCAGAGTGTTGGTCAAGCCTGAGCCTCTGCTCCATGGAAGTCTTGCCTAATGAGGGCTGCCAGGGCGACAACAGCCTCCCCAGAGAGCACTCAGGGCATGGCTGCTGACAGCAGGGGTCTGGTGAGCCAGTGGCTTCAGAGTGGCTGGCACGGCCCTTTGGAGAGGATGTGTGTGCTCCCCACAGAAGATGTGGGAGGGCTCACGGCATGGGTGGGAACGTCTTGAAAGAGATCATAGGCCACCAGGCTGAAGGGGTAGTGAAGAGGGAGCCAGGACAGGCTGTGACAGCAAGGGTGACAATGTGGCGCCTGGATGGCCGAGGTCAGACACACCTGATACAGAGAGGGTGAGTAGGTAGGCAGATGCCAGGTGCCCAGCCCCGTAGCTCTCATTACTCCAGCTCCCCAGTGTGGTACCAGTGTCACAGTGAGGAGACCATCCCATCCCAGGCAGGGAGGAAGTTCCCGAGAGCAGGACCGGCTGTGAGAGGCCCTGGGAGGCACCTTCTGGGAGACCTGGAGGGCGGGGGAAGCTGTCATCCGAGTGCAGCATGGACCAACCTAGCCATGGTTGCATTTAGCAGTGAACTTGGTCATTTCGAGACATGAAGTGCTGAAGGAAAGACGGAGCTTGAGTCTCAGGGAGGCCCTGGGGGACCAGTCAGCCCAGCTCGGATTTCACCGGCTCCATGTTACAGGCTCAGCCTGAGTCCTTTGCTCAATTTGAGATCAAAATCACAAATAGGCAGCAACTCCATCTGACTGAGGATGTGTTGAGGCTCATGCCTGCGGGACATAAGGGTACAGGGACCCAGACTCGGGCCTTGACAGAGCAGAGAGTAAAGTCTACAGATGGTGGGGTGCAGCACAGTGCACATGCTCTCACTGGGTGGGTGCAGTGCTTCAGCACGCTTCTCATCTGAGCTCAGCTCTTCCCTGGGAGTTGCATGTGGTGCAGTGGTCAGCTCGAGCTGCAAAGTTGGGCTGAGCTTGGTTCACAAAAGCTGGCCATGGGGCTCACGGCTGTCACCCCAGGAAGGTCGCACAGTGGTCAGCCAGGTACTCTCCACGTGCAGAGGCTGTGGGAAAGCTCCTGGGCAGCCTCGAGAAAAGCAGGTGGTACCAACAGCGCTGATGGAGCACACACCTCCTATGCAGACCTGTGCTTTGTTAAAAGCAGGACACATGTGGTTGGAAACTAGGCCTTTTTATTCTTTTTTAAAAATTTTTTGAGACACAGTCTTGCCTTGTAGTTCAGGCTGGCCCTGAGTTTGGCCTCAAACTCACATCACAGCAATCCTCCTGCCTCTGCCTCCCGAGTGCTGGGATTACAGGCATGAGCCACCACGCCCGGCACTGTGGTATGTAGTACTGGTTGCTGCTGGGCATGAGTCTCCACGCCCAGTATTGTATGTGGTTACGGTGGATCGAACCTGGGCCCTTGCGCTTGCAAGACAGGCGCCGGAACCACTGAGCTAACTCCCTGGCCCGAGGCCTTTTTATGCTGTCTCACTGTGATGCTTGTAACAAACCTCCTCGTGTAGTTGTCAGCCACATCAGTGCTGAGCCTGGCCTTGGCGGGATGTGGGGTTGTGCAGCCTGTGTTCCCTGGGACGGGGGCAGCAGCGCTCAGCTAGGTCCCTGTCCCAACTCTTCCAGGTGGGTCTGGGATCCTCCCCTGTGGTACAGCCGCACCTGGTCACTTCCCAGGTCCTGGCCCTGGGGGATCCTTGTTCTCCTTCCACAGCCAGCCCGCTGTCTCCCTGAGCAGGCCAGCACCCTTGGGCAACACCACTGACTGGATGCCGGGTACCGAGAGAGGTTGTGGGAAGACTGATTTCCCACCAGTGAAAGCCGGAGGCGGGGGCTGGAGGTCAGAGCAGGTGGGACGCAGCTGTCCTCTGAGAGGGAAGCCAAGCGGTCCCGGAGCTGGAGGACAAGCTGCCATACTCACTCTTGTGGGGCACGTGGGCGACCCAGGCCTCCCCCAGGGGCACATGGGCCCTGTGGAAAGAGGTTCATGAAGAGGTTGAATCAGTCTGCAGTCATCAGAAAGGGGACAGGAGGTCTTGGAGTCTCAAGACAATGCAGGTCCTAGAAACACCTGACCAGCCCAAAAGCAGAGGTGGCCCGTCTTGGGTGAGAAACCAGAACAGTAGTCACTGGTGACGATTCCCACCTGCCCTACCAATCCAAAGTCCTGGGTGGGTTATTGTGGACACACATTTGTGGTTCCTTAAAATCATCGACACGGATTTGGAGCAAGGTCTGGTGTTTCACTTCTTTCCAGGACGGAGGAGGCATTCTGTGTGATGATGGTCCATACAACTTTGGGAGGAGAATTTGGAGACCGGGGAATTATGGTGTTGGACCAGCATTTCCCCATGGCTCCCATTTCCAGTCAGACGGGCGCTTTTATTCTTCCCGCCCATGGCTATGGGCTTACCTGTGCTGCTCTGAAACCCCTACGCTGAAGGCCGAAAGCTCTGCACCAGGGTGTGTGGAGCTGGGACCTGGGGAGTTGAGTGGGTTTAAGAGAGGTCAGGAGCGCAGGGCCTTGTGATTCCACAGGGGCCTTACGAGAAGGGTCCTGCTGCCGTGCAGGGACACGCTGGGAAGGCACCGTGCAGGCCAGGCCCCCAGCCCAGCCACCGCCCGCCCTGCCACAGCTGTGAGCAAACGCCCGTGTGTTCTCCAAGCCCTGGTGGGGTGCAGGGTATGCAGCTGGGCTGAAAACAATTCACGCACTTGACAACGGTTCTATTAGATCAACAAGGCCAGAGATTGGAACACATTTTAAAGAATTGTGCACTCAAACCCACACAATATGCAAGGATTTCTTAATGGAATCATTTCGAAGAGAGAAGAATGAGAAGAGTTGACAATGGGTGACAGAATATGCTGAACACCAGAGTGTCAGCATCAGCTTCTGCTGGAAGGAGGGGAAGTTCCGCGCGGCAGGAGACAGACTGTGCGCGGTGGGCACCCTGACACGGAGCCGGAGAGGGAAAGCCGGGTGGGGTGTCCAATGGTCACGGCATGTCCTGATCTGCTTCTATTACACAGTTGTTGAACCTCAGCAAATTCCTCTCGGTGAGTCATTTTGTCTTTAATGAGCGTGCACTCGCTGTCCTATTAAGTCTAAATTAAGTCCTTATTCAAAGAAGTTAATTTGGAGCCTTAACCAAGTGTGGTCATCTCAGTCTCCAGCCAGGCTCAGCGAGCAGTAGCTCTCAGTCAGAAGCCCAAGCCAGGTGCTCACCTGGCATGGGGTTCACCTGGGAATGTGGCAGGGGTAGGTGTGCCTGGGAAGGGCCCACATGTGCATACTTCTGCTTGTGTGGGAAGATTTCAGTGGGAAGCATTTCCATAAGAGAGAACACAATTTAATAAACATACAGTAAAATTAGACTTTTATTGTGAAGATCAGCAGTTCTTGAACGTTAGACAGTCCTGGGGGGGAGGTCCGTGTAGAATTAGCATGTACAACCCTTTCGGGGGGCTCAGTGAATGCAGAGATTGGCTCTCCAATCCCCTTGTCCGACGTGCTTCACAAGACTTTTTGCCCTTCTGTTTTTGACCATTTAGAAAGACTCGATCTTTTCCTCTCTTCTCTTTCTATTAGTGCATGTTTGCAGTGCAGTGCACATCTACCCTTGTGTGGGATTAGCACACACACATGTCACATCTTGGTCCTTTTTACTCCTGTCTCTCTCCCCTCCTGGAAGCAAGTTATTTTTAGAGTCAATACTTTCTAAATGTGTCTCCCAGCTCAAAATATTTGTGATGATAAAATAGTCATGAAGTTGTAGGTTTTACAATAATTGCACATTGTCTGAAATTCAAGCATGTTTCATGCCCCGACACATTATCATTTGTGGACAGCTGCTACCAAGTCCACAGAGGGCACGAGTGAAGACAGCACAGAAGTGGGTACACGTGTTGGGAGCAGCCCAGTGCCTGTGCCTGGGTGGTGTTCCTGCTAGTCGGAGGCCGGCCACCACGACTGGTCTGTATGCTATAGGAGAACGGGAGGCCACGCAGGACTAGGGTGACGAAGGCCAGCTCTGCTGACGCAGTAGCTTGCCGTGGTTAATTTGTGCAGTCTACAGCTTTTCTAAGACTAAATGTATTTACAAATAATGGCTGAAAAGAGCCTGGAGAGATAAGAGGATGTAGTGCACATTTATTTTTCCAACTAAATTATGCTACCTACAAAAATAACCAGAGTACTATTAGAAAGAGATTGTTCTAATTGGCTAAATAATTATAGAAATAATCCTGATTTACAAATGGCTATTCTTAATGTATATTTATTACCCCAAAACAGAGTCTGGCAATGACTGAAGACTTACTGCATCTTCATGTGCTCAGTCCTGTCTGCGTGGGTTGTGTCCAGCTGGACAGCCAAGAGCCGGCCTTCCAACCCAGCAGCAGTGGCGGGCTGAGGGCTCCCCTCTGCCCAGTCACCTGCGCCTTAGCACCGCCCCGACAGCAGCGCCCGCCCAGGGCAGCCACTCTCCTGAGTCCCCCGTCCCAGCTGGGCTGGAGAATTTCTTTAACAGTTCGGTTTGCTCTTTTCAGAGTGTCTGCTGTTAGCCTGGACAGATTTCCTCACTCTCATCTATTTGCTGTCTGAGCTCTTGTTTTATTTTTGTGAACTGCCAAAAGATCTTTGCTCACTTTTCTACCCAAATGCCTCCCTGGTTTTTCTTTTTCGTGGTGCTCCCGGAAGTGCTGTGATACCGAGTCAGTGGAGAGGACGGCACAGACTCTGGGGTGACCGGGCCCCTGCCTGGGTGGAGGACGTCCCAGGCGTGGACTGACGAGGGCAAACCTGCACGCCATCTCAGCTGTGTCAGTGACTTTACTGGCATGACTTGCACAGAACACGGATGCGATGAGGTCTGTAGAGGACTGGTCCTCTGGGGGATGAGGAATGCAAATAATGTAAACATGAACCCGTTGTTCTCGTCTGGTCTCTGCTACCCAGTGCACCATAAATACACTTACACAGCTTTTGTACTAAGTGTGGAAAGTACATGGTTTTGATTGGCTTAAATAAAATGCATTATTATGATGAAGTTTGTTTACTTTTTATAAATTTGGAAGAAGATAAGAATTTATAGTTGCGTATGGTGGTTCATATTTTATTTCTTTTTTTTTTTTTTTTTTGAGACAGGGTCTCGCTTTGTGGTTCAGGCTGGCCCTGAGCTCAGCCTCAAACTCACATCACAATCCTCCTGCCTCTGCCTCCTGAGTTCTGGGATTACAGGCGTGAGCCACCACGCCCGGCACTGTGGTATGTGGTACTGGTTGCTGCTGGGTGTGAGTCTCCACACCCAGTATTGTTATGTGGTTACGGGGGAATCAAACCCGGGCCCTTGCGCTTGCAAGACAGGCGCTGGAACCACTGAGCTAACTCCCCGGCCCTCATATTTTATTTCTAGTAACAGAGCTACACTGGAGTATTTTATTTACATAGTGTTTCTTTGGAAGTTTGTTTGTTGTGATGAAGTGATTTCTACCTGGCTTCCCAAAAGCTCTTTTCGGCGATCTGAGAGGCGGGTGGGGGTCCTGCCTCTCTCCCACGCATCTAGTCATCGGGCCTCGAGAGGGTTGGTGATTTTGATACCTGGCTTCTTGAAGTCAAACGTGTGTGCTATACTTATTCTGACAAATAAATTTTAGAGGAATATTGTAGTCCTCTAAGCAAATTTGGATAAAATTCAAGCTGGACTGGCACTTAGCGTACAAACTAATTTATAAACTATGACACAGTCATAACACTGAGAGCCTTTCCTTTTTATTTATTCAAAGTCTTCTCGCTTGTGCATAGTTATAAAGTATGACTTTTTCACATTTTTCTGTACTGTTCTCTTCACATGCACAAAGGCTCCTCCTGGACACCAAACTGTCTCTTCTTCCACATGCTTCTGTGTCTGTGGACATGTGTGCTAGGACATGCGTGTTGCTCACACTTACCCTAACACGGCTCCTCTCTTACAGGTTCTCAGGATGTTTCAGGACAATCCTTTGTGGAGGCAGGCGTACAGTCTTATCTCCGGCACATACTGATAAGAATGTCTTCTTACTTTCATTATCCATAAATCACACATTTTCCTTGGCTTATTACATTGGCTTGAACTAACAGGGAAGAGTGATATTATTCATTGTAAGATCATTTATTCTTAAGATTAAAATTAAATTATCTTGTTTAATTTTTTTGTGTTTATTTATTTATTTGTTTTTGAGGCAGAGTCTTGCTTTGTAGTTCAGGTTGGCTCTGAGCTCACTATGTAGACCAGGTGAGCCTCAAACTCACAGCAATCCTCCTGCCTCTGCCTCTCGAGTGCTGGGATTATAGGCGTGAGCCACCATGCTCAGCATTGTGGTATGTGGTACCGATTGCTGATGGGCATGAGTCATCATGCCTGGCATTGTTGCATGTGGTTACTGGGGATGGAACTTCAGACCTTGTGCTTGCAAGGCAGATGCCAGAACCACTGAGCTAAATCCTCAGTCCAAATTATCTTGTTTTAATAGTAAATCTGACCTTAGCTGCTTGTTTTAGATGATCTTTTAAAATTACTAAATATTATCATTTCTATTTGTGCACTATTGAGAATTTTTAATAACTAATTTTTTATTTTCAAAATATATTGCAAGCTCCTAATTATGTCTTTTTCCCTGTTGACTTGTTGACTGAGGTTTTACTTTGTTTTTCTAGCACACACCATGGCCTTCCTAGAACAAATCATTTCACTGATGATGTACAGAGTATCTCGCAAGCTCTCAGCATCACATCTGCACTATCAGAAGTACAGAAGGCAACTTGACATATCATCCACTTGGAAATGACAGAGGGAAACCTCAAGTCCTGCTGGGTGTAATGTGGGGGTCCAATAGGCGTCTTCCTGCCCTCTGTGGGTCAGGGAAGGGGGCAAGTGTGTCTCACACGCTACCTTCCGGTGCTTGTCCCTGTCTCTGCCACAAACCGAGTGGTTTTTGTATGACAGGAGGCCGAGCCATCCCAGGGGTGGTGCTGGTACATTTGGAGTTCTCCTGGTTCCGGAAGTACCTTCCGGCTGTATCCTGAAGGGTGAAGGGGGGTGCTGTCTGGTCCCCCTTGTGAAATGCTGACTCCATTCTGGAGGCCCCACCCTTGTGTGCAGCTCACCTGCTGCCAGCCTAAGAGGCCAAGTCCAGGTCGTGAACTGCGAGGTGCCTGCGCTCAGCTGGCAGCCCAGCCAGGGGCCAGCTCCTGCCCGGACCCCGACGCCCTTTCTTCGCTCTCCTTACATTTGCTCATTTTTCTGTCTCTAACCAAAAGGATGTTGTTTCTTAATTTTTGACCGTACCGATCAGCTCTCCATCCTGCTTTGCAAGAGGAAGTTATTTCAACATATTTTAAATGTATTTTTGTGGTACAACAGGAGAAATGTGACATGTACTCGTCAACTATATGCACCACATCTGGCCCCATTAGACTTCAGCTCCTCCCCAAAGTCAAGACAAACATGAGTTATAATGACTTGACTTGAATCAGGACATTGAGGCAACCACAACCATACAACCAAATAAGAAAAAGAGGCCTTTAGAGCTACCACACAAAGTGGCGAGAACCGCGGGATCCGTAGCTGGGGGAGAGTTTTGAGGTGGATTAATGGAAGTGAGCCTTTCACTGTGATGATTTCTTCTTTTAATGTAAGCCTTTACTGTCGTCTTTATCACACTCATACCCTCAGAAAGCCCAGTGACAAGAGCGAGGTGTCAGCACCCCCGGTTCTGTCTCCTTGACCACACGTCTGTCCGCGTATTCATTTACACTTGAGAGTGTGAAAACATTCTTATGTGGGAAATCACACTCAGACATTTGTGGACCCAGAGGACCCTGGGTTTCCTCAGAGTCACAATGAGGAGACATTGATGGATGAAAACGAGTTAACACACCCCCCTGGGATGCTTGAGTGTTTGCTGAGCTGCGCTCTCATCTGTGATTACAGGTCCTGTGGACAAGCACCAGCGGACTGCGGCCGGCTCGCCTCCTGCCCTTCTCTGGGTACATACCAGCAGAGCAATCTCGTCTCTCACACGGAGAGCCCAGTGCAAGGTGGATCACACAGGACTGGAACTTTCTTTAAGTCTGTTTTAGTTTGGGGGCTGCATGGGTGACAGGCACAGAGGGTGCGTCCTCCCTTCCCTGCTGGCTGCAGGTCGCTGCCAAGAAGGAGAAGAATAGCCTCTCACTTCATGTGCCCCGTTTCTATCCACTCCAAGCATTCGCCTCCTTGTTTCCTGGTGGACGTGGGGAGGCTGAGGAAATGCACGGCTCCTGGGCTCCACAGGCCCAGGCTGGCCCGAGATGCTCGGTGCTGGCCTCCGAGGCCTCTGCCAGCCCATCTGAGAAACGGTGTGGGAGGAGGCCCGGGGAGCGCAGGTGTGCTTGCCCAGGTGGTGGAGCCCGAGGCTCACTCTGCAGAGGACAGGAGGCCTGTGTGGGCCCTGACATGCAGCCTGGCTGCTAAAAGACGGAGGCTGTGCCCACACTTCACAAAGAAAGGGCTGACACAGAAAGGAGCCAGGATGCGCGGGAGCAGGCTGGAGTCCGCCAGGTTGGCTTCTGGCTCCGTGTGACAGTGATCAGGCATTTCTAATTCTCCAGAAGACTCCTCCAGCGTCTTCGCTCAGTTCCTATGTATCCTGGCCCTGCCACAGGGACCGAGGACGACTGTGCTGATGCGAATCTGTGGGAGGTCAGCAGGGGGAGCCGCTCCAGGCCTTCAGGAAAAGGCTGAGCCCCCCTCAGTGTCACCTCCTTAGTCCCTACCAGGTTCTAGCTGACTCAGGGTGCACCGGGAGATGCCATATTGCCTGGGTTTTTATCAGGAAACAAACACTGGGGCAGCTACCTGGCCACGCTCAGAGAAGACAGCTGGGAAAACCCAGGGACACGCGGGCAAGGGCACTTCCCGGGAAGAACCGTTTCTGCCTGAGCCCAAAGACCCGGGCTGAGCAGGAGAATGGAGTCTGGACAGCTCCCTGTGGTGTCCGGTCAGCCGCGCCCAGCAACCCGGAAGAACTTCATACAGAGGGAGAAGGGCTCAGTGTGCCGGCCTCCTGCTGCTGCAGCCTGCTGTGTGTGGACCGTGTTCTGGCTGAGCTGTGCTGGGCACCAAACCTCACATTGCCTGTTTCTGTCCTTAGCCCTGCTCCGACTCCGCTGTTCTTCCGGGGATGAGGACACTGCTCAGGGAGGTGAACGTTTCCATGGTGACCAGCTGACAGCACAGAGCTGGCGTCATGGGCTCTCCTGCCGCAGTGCAGCACTGGCCCAAGGCTTCCCCGAAGACCCAAGGGGCAGGGTCGCGATGGCATCGTCAGGGCT